>OOFE01032993.1:1716-11727 GCA_900323365.1 Monocentris japonica | reverse complement strand
AGGCGTGGTTTCGGAGTGCCAGCAGGAACGGTCCCAGCTAAAGAACAAGGAAAAGGCCATGAAGGTTTTGAGGGCCAAACTGTACAGCATGAGGCTGGAGGAGGAGACCAGCAAACGCTACAACCAACGCAAAATACAGGTAGGAAATACACCTCTTAAATATAGACTGATATCATGGGAAATACAGTAGTATATACAGAGAGAAGACCAAAGGACAATACCGTACAAAATACTGTACAGATGGGACACCTGGGTAGGAAAAAGGGAGGGTTTATTTCAAAATTCATTTTGGAAAAAGTTGCATCAGTCAATGTTTCAAAACACAGATGAGTCTGTCCTGGAAAAAAACTTCACTAGTTTGTAATTAAATGTCTTAAGACGACTTACCTTGAACCGTTTCTCAGAATGTGCTTTGCCTTCATGGCAGCATTCATTTTCCAAGAGGAGGCGCCATTTTTTTCCAAATGGTGGATATCTCACTTTGGAACTCTTCAGAGGCGTATGTAGTGCAAAATCTGGCTGACATGAAGACAGATATAACGCTAAATACTGGTAGGATAACTAGAGATGCTACAAAACACCAGCAGAAATACTAAATGAAATAAGAAAAATGAAAGCAAAAAGGTCTGATATGATATGAAAAAACGAAAACGTACTATATATGACAGATACGGGTAGGAAGAATGTATGTGCAACACACGCAAAATACAGGCAGGACGTACAACAGCATTACTTTAAAAAGCAACGCTGGTTTCCAAACAATGTAACACGGAAACACAAGGAGGAAAAAAACAGGAGACGAGAAATCAACCATCAAGCAGAAGACGTGATGTCAAACGGACAATCATGTTCGTTATTTGCCATGCCAACCTCCTTTCCCCTCCTCTGCTCCAGATCGGCACCAAAGGCAGATCGGAGAAAATCCGGACCTACAACTTCCCCCAGGACCGGATAACGGACCACCGGATCGGGATGACGGTGCACGACGTCAGGGGCTTCCTGCTGGGAGAGGATCTCCTGGAGGAGATGAACTCCTTGCTGCAGGACTTCTCCAACCAGGAGACGCTCATGGAGCTCGTGGGAGAAAACCTCCACGGCGGGTCCTGAGTACGGCTCTCTGAGTTAGACTGAATGGAAAGGCAGCTTGCTGCTGTGTCCTGGTCAACATTCAATAAAACTTTATTTATCCCCACATTGGACAAAAGGAACAATACGGAAGGTGAAAACAAACAAAAACAACACAACATATTAAAAGCTATAATCTGAATATTTTTGATCATTTAAACTTACATATTTACACAATTGTTCAACAGCTTTAACTGTACATGAAAAAAACTTTTATTTAAACTCAAAACCATAAATTCTAAAATTGTGTTGCGGCGCCATCTTCTCTCCCGCTTCGTCCCCACACGGGAAAAAGACACACATTGTGACATCAGGCTGCTGTTATCCAATCAGTCTCAATTGGTGGCAGCCAGTGTCTGATGAAGCAGCCAGCCTCCATCCAGCCCAGGGCTCACCCACCTCACACTGCACAAATTATTTGATTGTTTCGGTCCACACAGACCATCAGAGAATGGAAATTTAGGAAATGCCAATGAATCGCCTATAAATAGTTGAGTCATTGAAATCAGTAAATAAAATACATAAATGTAAAGAAGAAATAAATTGAAACCATTTAAAATGGGAATAATTCTGTGGTAGACTATTTATTTCATGTTTGTCTTGATGCCCTACAGACTGTTTCTTTGTGTTTGTATATTGTGAATGGGATACATTTCAACTCATCAGACAGACTTTACCGGGGTAAAGGCACCGTGTGTATGACTTTGATAGGGCCACTAGGTGGAGCCAGAGATGCCCCAATAGGGTGAAGTTACATTTCAGGTCTTTGGATGATGGTTTTTATCCAAAGCAACTTCTAATGATTCAACAGTAGAGAAAGCTAAAAGTCCAAGATGAGCAATATTGCAATTTTGTTTCTTTGCTGTTGTTTTTTGTCTATTAAATGACCAACTTTCCTTACTACTTTTTCCTTCTCCTTTCCTAATTTCTGCTGTAGCAGCCTTCACACTGACTCCATGTTGAAAGCAGAGTGTAGTGTTACTTCTTCTGTTACACTGGATGACCAGTCTCACAAGCTCAGGGTTCTCAAGGGCCTTGAAAATCCTTGAAAGTTTGTGGATTTGAGAAAAATAAAGTCAGCCATTCAAATGTTTTTGAAAATGAATGGATAGCCTTCAAAGTACTTGATTTTTTTCATTCAACCCCCCCCATATCCATGTTGTCTCATATCATCAGTGGCCACAAACAAGAACTTTTTTTTTTATTGGTGCTACATCAAATGCAACCATAGACTGCACGTGTGTGTGTGTGTGTGTGTGTGTGTTACATCTGCCCTACAAAGGCACACAGCAGTAACTACTTTTTATACATTTGGAGGTCAAAGGTCATGACCAGGGTTTGCATTTCATATCAACAAACATTCTGTACAGTAAAGTACAGTCCACTTTACTCATGCAGTTACTGCTCGTTGGTTTTGATATTAGGTTTGTAATGTTAAAGATGAGAGAGAAAGACAGGTGTGTACAAATGTGCATGTAAGTCCGTTTTCTTTGAGATATTATCTTCCTTTTTTTTAGATTTTAACTTTAGTGCGTCAGTTTGCCCACAGGAATCATTCAAGTTTCAGCTCATCGTGTCTTCGGTAGCCTCTTTAGTAGAGACGTTTATTTTTTTGAACTACATAACCCATGATCCTCTAGTGCGCTGCCAAGGTTGGCTAGTCGAGCGTGGACTCGTCGTCCTGCTCTATTCGCCCACTCGGTCCAATTTTCTCCAAACAATCGCATCCTCCCTGCCAGCGGCGCTACCGTTAGCTAGCTACGGAGGAAGTAGCTCGTCATTTTCACCGGGAAAATTCGTTTTGATACCTCAACACAATGACAGTTTGTTGAAAGGGTCGTTTGGGAAAATGACTTTTCTGCATTTCCGTGCCAATACCTCTCCGAGAAGACTAAATTTCCCTCGGGAAGTCCCCTTTTTCACTTCGAGGTCGGTAGCTAAGCGGGGCTAACGAGTCAGTTCGCTTTGACAAGCGACTCCTCTGGCTCAGCTGTTCGCTGCTACTCCGTTGGGGGGGGGGAGCGGATTCGGACAAAGCGCTTCCGATGCTGGACGGTAAATGTAGCCGCGAAACTCGAGCCTTTTTACACCTGGTTGTGAAATTGAATTGTCGAGCTGCTCCTCTGCCGCGTCAGACATAAGGAGAGGAGCAAGGTCTATTTTTGGAGGGCGAGAGTTTGTATCTCGCACGGAAGGAGGAGGGGGCGAGTGGAAGAGAGACCCACCAAGACGAAGGGACGTAGGGGGAGAACATCCCGATGCCAGTGATGGCAAACGAGCCGATAATCCTAAACGTCTATGATATGGTGAGTGGAGAGCTAGAACTTGGCAAGGAGTGCCGGAAAGATGTTTGTTTCTAACTTGTGGGCTGTTTCATCCAAACTTTAACTTTATTCAGTAGAGTTTGCCGCATCAACTTCATCTTTTAGAATAGGTTTCCCTGTTATTTCAACAGTCTTCCGTCATCAAAATACACCATGGATTACGGTAGGGAGCAGTTCTAAAAGTTGAGATTTTATTGTGATAAAGTGCTATTTGGTGGATAAGTTGTATGCCGACTTTTCTGCTGGCTCCTAACGATTCAGAAAAGGTCTTACTAAGCAAGACAGGACATCAGGTACACATATACACCCTCCATAGGATAAGTTACCCAAGAAGAGCATTTAATACACAAGTCAGTCAGACAACAAACACACGTGTGATATGAGTGTCTGATTGTTGGGAGCAAAATGACCCCAATGCTTCTAAGCTGCTGTAGCCAAAACAGAATAGTTAGGAGTAAAATATTTCTAGTTGTCGAACAGCCAACCAAGAATGAGCTGAGGAGTTGTCATTTCTTTCATTTATATTTATTCTGTAGTGACACACCATAAAACAAACCATAGCCAAGTACAGGTCCAATGTTTAGAACAACAAATTGGTGTCAAGGTATATAAAAAAAAATGGAGCTATAAATAAAACTAGCAGCAAAACACAGGCAGATGTTGAAGTGAAACCAAAGTTACACCCAGCCGTCATTTCTACCGGAGAGACAGTCTTTGTTATCAGAAGCAGCAGAGGTTAACTTTGAGTCACTATGTTGTCAGCATGCAGCAGTGAGTCATTGCTGGGGTGGGGGTGGAAATTGATTGATCCATTGATGAATCATTGATTGATATTGATTGCTTCATTGTAGGCTGATGACACTTGAAGTAGGAGTTCTCTTGTTTGGGCTAACAGATGGGGAACGTTTTAAAGTACACAGCTGGCACTTCTAAGGAAAACCACAAGCATACATTTTCCAACATGCTTTTGTTCCTTTTGCCCACTGTGTTAGGGCGGCGGTATACTCAAAAAGACGAAAGAACCACCGGCGAACATGTCCCTGAACATCGTTGTCAGTATACTCAATAAGAACTCCGCTTACTTCTTTATGTCATTCCTCGCCACTAGGGGGCGCAGAATGATTCAGGGGCATGTAGTTCCAGAGCGAGTTGCCGGAAACCGAAAGAAACAAAGCAAAACAACAATGGCGGCGGTGAACGATGCACAAATGTGACAGCGAGAGGAGTTGGCAGTGGCTTTGGTGTATTTAAAAATACAACAAAATAAAAAGGGAAAGAGAAGGAGGTGATCTGTTCCGATAAAGTCTTGCTAATTTGCTGCTAGCCGTTCCTTTTCTCTTGTTCTGAACATGTCTTTTTGGTCAAAAGGTTCTACTTGTTTTTGAGTATACTGCCCGCTTTATCCACGTTGACTCATCCCCCAATCTCCGTACCCTCTAAAGGCTACCTTCAGATAACTGGTAACTAACCGTTTAGACCAGGCCTATGTTTCTCAGTGGCTGGTGAATCCCAGACTTCACCAGCCTCTTTCAGTGTTTAACCTGCCAAGTAGATTTTTACAATATAATAGGACCAAATGATGCTTGGTTACCCGCCAAAGTGACTGGTAAAGAATGCAGAGAGCCCACAGCCAAAAATGACCAGAGTTTGGCTGCCGGCCCACCCTGGCCGTATTGCCCATCACCATTGCTTCAAAATGTTACAAAATGTTGCCCATGCAATCATCTTACTGTTGAGCCTCTGTACAGAAATGTGATCTTTTCCTGGTTACATGTGACATTTTGTACATAACCCCACTGTTTTGTCACAGGGATTCCTATTTCCCTGCTCCTGCTTTTCCACCCATTTTAATGTGATTATTGCTGTTGTCCTGATCATATCCCTTCCTTTGGGCACAGATCAATATCGCACCATGAGCCTGAAGTAGGAGGATGGAGGGAGGCTGTTTGACTAGATCAATATGTAGACCTACAAAGTCATGAAATAATCCGACAAGACACAGAACAAGTTAGCAAAGCCTTGATGTTCAGTACCTTAATGCTTGTTAAAAATCAGTCCTGGCATGAATGAGTGCTAATTGTTCAGCACTTGTACTGGTTATGGCCAGCAAACATTAGTGTCATGCACCTTTTAACCCGAGGTGCGGTGGTGTTACAGCTGCCTGCTGGTCTTGGTCTTGGTGGCTGAGCTAGTTGAATTCTTCCACATCGGCCCCCCCGCTGCATGACCGTCTGCTGTTGGTCTAAAATAACTTCTGACTGGTTGTGTTGCCTTGTGGAAAAGAGTCTCCATTTGCTTTTCAGGTGCATTCCCTTTGCTTCCATCTGCGTACTAACATCTAGTGGTCAACTCTTCAAATGGTCTGGAGGCTCAGCTTGAGCTTGTTAGAAGATATCTGCAACTTTATGACCGATGAAACTCTTTCTTAACCCTCATATTCCCCCAGCTTCCTCTGCCGCTCTGTCACTGCAACCATTGTTTTGCTTTTGTCATCACTATTTATTGCTCCTAGGTTATGGTTCAGGTTGGGCAATGATTCAATATTATCGATTATCGTCTTTCAAGAGAATATTATCGTGGTGAAATAATGATATCGAGTTATAGTGATCCACAATTCTGTTTTCTAAATAAATGATAAAAAACAAGTATTAATTCAAATCTTTCATGAAATGAGATCTAAAAACAAATTAGGGGATATTATTTGTGAATTCATTTATTTTACCTTGCAGTTCAATGCGATCAACATCAATTTGACATTTTGCATGTGAGCAGATATCTATCTATATATATCTATCTATATATATATCTATATATATCGGATTATTGTGATATTAATTTTGTCCATATCACCCTGCCCTAGTTATGGTTACGTCTTAAATCTTTGTTCACTCCGTTAACTTTGTTGGAAGTATATTATCTTGGTAGAGAGCCCCGAGGCTTGCAACGCCGAACAGTAAAGTGAAACCTCACAACTCCTGATACTGCAAACATTCATTATTCCAGAAGAAAAAGGAATTCATCATTAAGCTTTGAAGCATGATGAAACATCAGTAGGCTATATTACAGATATATATTTGTTTCATCCTGTGATACATCCAGCAGGGTCATGGAACTGCTGGAATATCATGGAGAGCTGTATTCCGGACGGGGAAAGTTTGGGAATTTGAGCAATTCTCTGGGGAAGGCAGGGAATATCAGGGATTTTTACACATTTTACAGGAACATAGCAGAATGAAGTTTCCAAATCATTTCAAACATTTATTGCATTAGCTGGTGGCTTTCAGCCGAGTGGAAACCAGACTGTTCACCCCTTTAGAAGAACACCAGGAAGGAAGAAAATGTCAAGGTCAGGGTAATGTGCCAACGTAGTGATGGAAAATCATGGAAACTTCATGGAATATTACATCAGGGCCATAGTGGGAACTCTGGTCCAGGGAACGTTGACTGAGCATGCATGCCATTTTTCAGCAATGCCTTTCTTCACCTTTGTACAGTACAACCACAGTCTTCTACTGGTGGCCACTGGGAGCTGACCAGTACAACCACAGTCTTCTACTGCTGGCCACTGAGCAGCTCCGCTGGAGCAGTCGGAGGTGAAGTGCCTTGCTTAAGGACACCACAACTGATGAAGGAAGGGAGAGTGTTTCTCATTGTCTTTCTTTTCTCTCTTTTCCTCCCTGCCTTGCCAGTTGGAGGGGAGGAGGTAAACCAATTTGTCATCCTCCTAGTCTGGCTGAAGACTTCCTTTTCTCCTTCTCTTCCCTTTGAGCCTCTGAAGCAGCGTTAGACCATCATGAGACACTAAAACTCTACATTGATGATCAACAATCATTCAGGAGAAATCCATCGGAGAAGAGGAGAGAGACCAATTTCCCCACCGACAGTAGCCAGGATAGACCAGAATGCAATGCAGTAGTCACTTTTTCTCAACTGGAAAATGCACAGCTATATGCAACACCCCTTCTGTGGGGGTTGTTGAAAGGCATTCTGGGAAATGTAGGAAATTACTAACTGAAGTAGACAAGGCAGGTTGAGGAAAGTGGATACACCACTTCATCACTAAATAACTCCTGGAATGTATTGAGCATCACAGATGATGATGATATCTAGCAGTGTAAGAGTATCTGAGGGTGGCTCTTCCTTTAGAAAGGGTGAGGCAGCTTTCATGGCAGGGTTTACAGACTGCCACCCCTGAAGCTGCTGAGTAAAATCATTTCCTCTCGTCACCATTGTCTAGGAAAGGCCAATATTGACCCGATGAGTCAGTAAGCTCTTACCGGTGTAACTCTACTTCCACCCATCTTTCTTTTTTTCCCCTCTTCCTTCTCTCCACCCCCTCTCTTTCATTGACTCTCTCTCTTTCACTTGACTTGCCGTCCACTCCTAGTCAGAGACTGAGAGCTTTTATCTCTGGCTCGCTTTCGTTGACACGCTTGGCTGAATGGGCATGGTTAGACTTTTACAAGGCGTATGTAGGCTAACACACACACACACATATACTCACACGTGATTTTTGTTCATTTATTATTTCTTTGCATTGTGGTGATATTGCAGCTGGTATCGAGTCAGCTTTTGGTGTGTGTGAGAGAGATATAGTTTGGTGTGTGTGTGGGGTTCTTTTATGGGAACAATCACTTAGTTTGTCTGTGGTGTTGCAGCGCGAGAACAATGATAGACAAAGTGTCCAGTCCATTCATTCACTGCTGTACTTCATCCACCTCCTCCTCAGAGAGGAAGAGGAACTAAATTATTTTACTGTTTCAATATTATCAGTTTCTGCTATTATTAATGATAGAAACTAAAGTAGAAGAATATGTGTGATAAATGGTGCAGGGAGAGAAAGACCTCATACAAATGAATGGATAACAAGAGAGATAGAGATGGAGAGAGGTTGCTGCTATGCTGTGATACACTCTCAACCTGGAGAAGACAGACAGACAGAGATCAGGACTCACTGCAGTCCTTCCTCCTCGTCTTTATTATCTATTGATTAGGCTGTTAGGACCTAAGAGGCCAGGGAAATGAACTGAGTGTGTGACAGACCTGCCAACTGCTTGGTTGCAAAATAATAGATTAATGCACAATAAGACATTTTCTTTCAATAGCGTCCAAGTCACATGACCCTACGCACTAATCTGTATATTTTTGATGTTTTGTAGTTTGTATATTGAACATTGTGCTTTCTTTCGTTACTGTGTACATCGCTGCTGCATAACTGCACTTTCCCTTCCTGGACAATCTATACTTTTAACTTCCTAATGTCGCTGCTTCCCATCAACTCAGCCTTCGTGTCTCTGTCAAAGTCTATTGCAGTAAAATGCTGCAGATCCGAAGCTTTTTCAGGCTTATCGGAATCTTTTATGGGGAAATGGTGAAAACTCGGTCCACCCTGTCCTCCCGTCCTGCAGCTATTGCAGTGGGTCACGACGCACCAAGATGGCATATTCCAAAATGTGAAAATACCACGAGAAGAAAGTTTGTCATAAACGTTGGCACACTTAGAGACAGTAGTTGTTCCCCGCTGAGAAGCAGACCTAGGTAGACACACCCAACTCCTCCAGCTGGGTGTGTGGGAGGGGCTAAGGGGCAGCGTCATGGCGTAAGGGTTGCTCCTCAGAACGTAGCATTCGCAATGAATACTGGGTATTGTAGGATCAGTTGGAGAAACTCTAGAAGCAGAGAAATAGCGTTTTCTCTGCCAATATTGGGTGTCTTTGGATTATTTTTGCTTCTATCCATCAAGGTAACACATTCCTTTGATATCACATGAATGATAGGAGTGTTCCTTTAAGCAACTGCCCTGCTGAAGTGCCTTTGAGCAAGCCAGTGAATGCTTGCTTAAAGAGGATTTTCTCCTTTTGGGATCGAATATCACATGATTTTCAAGAAACATTGGTGCAGACACGAGTTTACACACATCCACGCACACACATCCCCACACACACACACTCCAATTCCCATTCAGTTCCTCCCTGCTGTCCCAATCCCATCCCAGCTAAGTGGATTTCCTGGCCAGCTCTGAGTGCTTTAGTAACCTGGACTAATGAGACAGCATTATCGACACACCACCTGTCTGCCTGCCAGCCAGCACCACGTACATGAGTGTGTGTGTGTGTGTGTGTTTTTGTTTGTTCACGTTTGTTTGTGTGAGCGAATGTATGAGGCTGTTAGGATGAACAGCATCCCAAAATTCATCAGGCGCTTTCACTCTTACCAGCCAGTTGGATTACTAGGTGATCTGTGTGTTGGTTGGTTGGTTGGTTGGTGTGTAGAAATGGAGTTGAACATTTAAAAGATTTATTTTTACCAAGATGCTGTTGAGAAAGATTGTTACTACATAGGAAGACGTGTGGTGATTGTGTGTACAGGTAATAACTCGGCCTCTTTCCTCTCGTCGTCTCTCTCCTCTCTCTTCATTTCTCTCTCTGTAATTCATTCATCCACTGACACACACACACACACACACACACACACACACTTTCATGTTTCCTCTGTCATCCTCACACACACACACACACAGCTCTCTCCCTCTCTTTCTGCCGTGGAGGAGGCGGGCTTTAAC
>OOFE01032962.1:3117-16976 GCA_900323365.1 Monocentris japonica | reverse complement strand
GGACGTGAGTTGCGGGTCCAGATGGCCCGGTACGGGCGGCCACCCGATTCTCACCACGGTGGAGGAGGAGGAGGAGGAGGTGGTGGCGGAGGAGGACGGCGGGGAGGACCGGCCCGGAGGTACGGGGGTTATGGTCGCCGAAGCAGAAGGTAAGCGTGAGCACACCGTGTGGTTAAGAAGCTAGCCGCCAACACGCCAGACAAATTTGAAAAATCTTCCAATTAATATGACCTTGCTTATCGGCAGACGTACACGCCGCATAAAACACGACAGAAAAAGTTACACCAATTATTAGGTTCTACTTTTATATTCGACCTGCATCCAATACACCAATAAGCTCCCGTTTAAATAACATCTAATGTCTTGTAAAGAGTTAGCTTCTTTTTCCCACTACCTTCTTCCACCACACTACACCGTGGAGGGCGGTAGCGAGCAGCGTGAACCCATTTAGGTTTTGTTAAAACAAGGCTGCTTGGTGGCTCTCTATTGTATTTACCGAATTTACCAAAGACAATAGCGATTCGTAAAAGGTCACAAGTCCTGATCAACCAGGTATGTGCCTTAGCCGATAAGCAAGGCATCTTAAAGGTGCCAGATTTTTGAATGGATAGTTGGTTGGCGGGAGATGTCTCTATACAATCGGGGCGAAAATCTGAAATCAACTTTGGAGGGGACAATTACATGAAATTTTCTTAAGAGCAATTCCTGAGGGGGACACCAAAAGTAGTGCTGTAACACATAGTCTATGTTGTAATATGTTAAATGTATATTGAGGCACCATAACTACTACTACTGGATAATTGATAGGTGGTTAACTGAAGGGTTGTCCCAACTTGTTCAAATGTTTACATCATTATAATACTAATAATAAGTTATAGCAGTCCAGTATGAATGCAGGTATTTGTATTTACAACCAGCAATACCAAGAAAGGCCAGTAGGTGGCAATGGTACATTATGTATGGCTGTAGTTTTCGTAAATACAATAGGCATGGTGCGATCTCATCTAAAAGAATCTCATTGAGAACCATCACCAAGTTGGTCTCAGTATTGAATTGACCTTTTTTATTTAACTTTTTCTGATACATTAAATATGTGCCACCGGTCTGAGTCTACTGCAATAGCTATACAAGAACAAAAAGCTCAAAATAAGTACAGTTCTTAAAGCGAAATAACTACTTCAATGAATAACCCAAATAAATCAACCAAAATATCCAGTTGCAAACACTGGTTGATGTTACTGTAGCTAGCTAGCAAACGTCAGCTAACAGCTAGCTAGCTAGCTAACATAAACAAGAGTGACCTGGGAGCTAATTCAATGCAGCGAAAATGAAGACTCGTGATGACTATGAATGTGTTTTATTGTATTGAGTAGTAGAAGTAAAGAAATGCCTAACACATCCTTTGTTTGAACTACTTACTGGAGGTCAGCCACCAATGACGGACTCTAGTCTCAGAGTTTCTGTCAAATTCCCACACGCACTGAGGCAGTGGATCAAACCATTGTGAGACAAAGGGAGGGGGGGTCGCAATCTTTTGAAACTTTAAAACGCGCTATTAAGTGTCTATAATCAGCACACGTGCTTTCATCGCAAATTATTAATATTATTGAAATTACATAGTTATGCTTACAGTGATATATCCCAGGATCCCGGGATTTCCGCCTCAGTATACAATAGCGGAAGCTATCTGGGCTAGTGGTAAAGGTTAGTTGAGCTAAACTCTTATTAATTATAGACATTGGTTATTAACTTATTTCAAAGCCATATTGATTTACTGGGATCATCTAAATTTGGTAATCTAGTCCAGAGGTTCGCAAAATGGGGCATTTCATGGGGTCTCCAGCTAAATTACAAATTATTTGATTTAACTGTTACTTCACTCATTAGAAGTTAGCGTAATGAGAGAATGTATAATAAGAATTACCTATTTTGATCATAGCACCACTCTACCCAGTGTTACATTCCCACAGTCTCCAGAATAGACAGCTATCTACTTCTGTACTGCTTCTTATCTAATAGCAGCCTCTCAGATGGAGTTCCCTAGGACAAAATCTTATAAATTGGGCATCCATTGGCTATTGCACATCTGTTTGGGAAGCCCTGATCTAGTCTATGTAATGTGTTTTATGCACCAGTGTAGCTCCAACGTGGTACAAAAGCGGGCCTCACTTTCTAATGCTATTGCATTAGTTACAGTTGTTTACACATGGTAGATGATAACTCAACCCACTGAATGTATCCAGCTATTCCCCCAGCCCGAGACGCCGGAGACGCAGCCGATCCCGCAGCAGGAGCCGCTCTCGATCCCGAAGCAGATCCCGCTACAGCAGATCAAGATCTCGGTCCTACTCCCGGTCCAAATCCGGCTCTCCACAGAGGAAGAAGACTAAGACCAAGTCCCAGTCCCGGTCCAGGTCCAAGTCTAGGTCCAGAAGCCGCACTCCTTCATCCAAAAGAGGCTCCAGGTCTAGATCTAAAAGCCAGCCCAAGTCACCGGGGGAAAATGGAGGCGAATCCCCTTAGTGCATCAACAACAAAGTAGGTTTGAGGAAAAGAGGTGAAAATATTGCATCTGTTAATATTGAAGTCTGTTGCACAGGCAGTGATAAAGATTTTCAACTTCTGTTTCTTTTTCCAATGTCATTTATAAGAGGTTAGCATCAGGGTGGGAGAATAACTACAGCCATGAGCCAAATGCTGTTAAATTTGGGCTGTGGCTGGTAAGTTTATCTGCTCTACCAGCCACATTGGCAGGTCCTCAGTCACCATTTTGAGGGTCCTATTCTGTTCTAGCCTAGATAGCTGGTAAAACTTTGATAGTGGCTGGTGAATTTTGAGCTGGACCAGCCATTGTAGCCAATAAACAAAAAAGTTAGTTTCCTGCCCTGGTCGGGATACAGGGGGGACACTTTTCTCCCCCCAAGATCTGCAACATAGGTTCTTGGATTCACTGTTACACCATGTCATACCCAGTGTACACCAGGTCATTTATTACAGTTAATAACAAGCAAAGTCTTTCTGAAAAACAGTTTTGATGGTAAACCAAATGGAATTCTCTCCTCCCCAAGCTGCGGCATCCTGTTTGCAAAAGTGGAGTTTGAGCTGAGCAGAGGCAGTATGAGCAGTTAGAAGGGGTGTGGCGAGCTGCCCACGGGCCGCCTGCTGCTGGTGATGTTTGCTATGCAGCAGGTTGGAGGCAGTCAGTGTTGGGGTTTGGTGTTGAGGTACGTCTGTCTGCTCGCCATTGGACATAAACTGTCCTCCAGGTCGTGTCCCCAACCAGTACTTGAGGGGAACCAAGGTTTGTTCAACTCTTCTTCCGTGTCTTTTTTTTGTTGTTGTTCACTCCCATTTTCTTGCACACTTCTATCCTTGTACCCCCATTTTCAATTCAATTTCAAATTTCCAGTTACACATGTATTTTTGTCATTGAGGCCTATTGTTGTGGGTTGCTAAGGACGTGATCAGATAGGAGGCTTTTTTTCTCTTCCTCAAATGCCAAGCTCAGCTGTGAGCCTCACTAGTAACAGAGAGGGCAAGAGGTCAAAGGATGCTGTGCAACACAGTTTGAAACAATGTGCAAGCTATCCAAATAGCGTTACCTAGGTAAACTCAGAAGGGGATGAGGAGCCCATTCTCAACTGGAGGATGTAGCTAAAGTGAATGTTACTCACTGGGAAAGTTTTTGTATTTCTGACATTGACATAATGCACAGCATGGCTAAATATGTCTGCAAGTTTTATCAAGTTACATTTAAGACTAAGACCTTTTATTAATGCCTGTGATAATGAAATTAAAGTTACGTTTGATTGTAGATCAATCACTTGACCTAACTTCACCATGGAGATCAATAAAGTTTAATCTCATGATTTCAAATACTTTATTTAACTGTATTCAAGACCTCTTAAGGCCTTGAGTTTAGCTACTGTGACGAGCAGACACCCTGCTTGTAGTGCCCAGGGCAGTGCCCCAAAACGGGACAGATGCGCCTGCCACGACCAAACCATTGAAAATGACGGAAAAAAGCTGCATGTGCGTTCAACAAAGCGTCCTATGTGATCACAGCCTAAGGCTGAAATTAGGGTTCGACCAATATAGATTTTGAAGGCCAAAGAAGCGGCTGGTGGCTGATAGTTTGTGCCGGTATTCAGTGCTCTCCATTGAAACTCAGGGTGGTAATAAACTGCATTGTCATATCAGAGGTGCATGATGTCTGTTTTTTAACAAAAGGCCAGTATCAGCCCAATATATATTGGTCTAACCCTCGTTGACATGTAAATTGTGTGTTACAGGGGGTGGGAAAGATGCAAAACTTTGGCATATCAATTTTGGAGGTTGAAAAACACAATTTTGAATTTTTCTAGTTGATTGTTTTTATTTCTAACCATTGCTTGCTTTGCCATTTTCTTTAGGTGAAGACTTCAAGTCCAAGACTGTGGATCCCACCCAAGCAACAGTTTCCTGGTGTAAAAGGTTACTATTGTGTCTTCCATGCCTTGGTCTTTTTTTTGTATTTGTCTAGCTTCAAAAAGACTTGACTTTCATTTCATCAATGTGCTGTGGTTTTCATTTCCTTTTCATGACATAATCATGATTTCATTACTGGCAGTTATTCTGCAGAATGCTTTATCTGTATGGTTTTAGTCTGGAGAGGTTTCTGATCAGTTTCTGTAACAATTTGAAATTTTGAAAAATGTATCAGGTCAATGAAAAGCTACCACAAAGGTATAATACGTTTCTACACATTTGTTTAATTTTACAGAACATGGCACTCATTTACTGGCCACTAGACTTTGTCTTTTTAGTTGGGTTTTTTTTTTTTTTATTTCATTGTGATTCTAATCCTCCTTGTATTTTTTTTGTGCACTAGGCGCAGTTGTGTAGCAGTTGAGTATTGCTGGTTAGCTGTTAAGGTGCCGTGTTGCTCTGCTGAGTGCTTGGATGTTTCCAGTATTCTCCAGAGTGCTCCTGTGACTGCCAATGGTATGGTTGCTACAGTTTCAGCCTTTGTGGGATGAAGTTTTTTCCAAATGGTAATTTGTATGTCAAATATTTTTTAAATTCTTCTAACAGAACTGATGCATCCCATCTTGCACAGATTGCATTCTTTTTTTTTTCCTCTCTAGATAGTGTATTTAGAGAAGTGTGGCTATCAATAAAGATTTGGTGTTTTGTCTAAAATGGCCTCAGGTTTTCCAGTTTTATTTGTCATGTGTGATATGTACAGTATGAAATGCAATGAAAATGGCAACAAAATGCTTCAAAATGCTTAAAGAATTCAACATTATTGAAAGCATGCTATACAATTTCTATGGGCTTCATGTCTCAGATTTTCCTAAGTCCCACTGGAAACAGGCATGATTGGAAGAGGCATACATTTTAACAAACATTACAGGCAGATTGAAGTCGTCATTCCAAGGGAAGACTTCTGTGTTGCATTTTGTCTATAGCCGATTGTCCTCGGTTTTCAGTGTGATTACCATCATTTGAACCATGTGGCTACCTGGCAGTGTTGATCCAGCTAGCTGAGCTTTGTTGGCGTTAAATCTTTCCAGTGGGATGTCAACGCACCTCAACTTCCATCTGTGGAGCATCGCTTCAATGGACCAGTCAGCGCTGAAACAGAAGGGAAAATATAGCTGTTAACGAACAATAGCGATCCAATTCATAAATAAACCCCATGGCACTTGAACCAAGCTCTTTTTAGTTATGTGAATGAGAGAAACACTGTCCGTCAACTACTGTTGAGGTGCCCTTCAGCAAGGCACTTAAAACCCAGCTGATCAGTGGCCAGCAGTAGAAGACTGGTGGTACTGGGCGGTATGAAGGTAGGCAGCAGGGTGTTGCTGAAAACTCCCTGGATATATAAAGGTAAAAAAAAAAAAGGGAAAAGCAAGTCTACCTTCTTTCTTGGTATGTTGTCCAAAACTGGGCCTGGGGGTTTTTCCTCAGAAGAAAAGTAATGGTCACAAGAACACTTTCAAAATCTGAAATGGGTTAATATTTTTCAGTCAGTTTTAGATCAAATATGACTACATTTTATTAGAATTGGTACTAAAAGTAGTGCGCATTACTGCAGAAAGTAACCTTCTGGCTCGTAGAAAACATCTGATCCAAGGATGATGTCCAGTGTAGGAAGGAGAACAAGATCTGGTGAAATTTCCCCCCAGGTCAGCCCCAACACAGGCACGTCAGGCAGGCTGTTGGCGTCACAGCTGCGCCTGCAGTTCTCCAGACAAAGTGGAAGCTCAGCGCTGTCTGACAAGATCACCTTCGCCCCACACTTTGCAGCCACCACACCTGGTAGACTCACACCTGCACCAAGCTGTGAACAAATAAATAAAGTTCATTGGGGTGTCACAGTACAAGTCCATTTTCAAGATGGCAGCTGGACTTTACTCATTTATTCACTCAGTCACACCTCCAGTACTGTCTTCTGCTTCAGTTCCTCTCTTTGTGTCCATATGTATTGTGCCAGCACCACTGCACAAGGCCAGACATACATGCCATATTGTGGATCAAGGACCTGAGAGCATAGATCAAAGTAAAGGGACACCATTTATGACTAGGCTATGAAATAGTGTATGATAGCAATGCAGGAAGCAGTTACTTGTCAGTCACATAACTGATCGCAGGCAACAGAAGCCTGTATATATGATGTGTCCTGTGGAGAACGTCGCTCCAAACTACAGGCAAAACTCCTACAGTTTAAAGTTGCCTTATTTATAGGGGATTAATAAAGTACCTACCTACTTAGATGAGTTCTAATTGTGGAACTGGTTCACAACGCTCGCTACCCACCATGGTGTATTTTAACTAACGAAGATTATGAGAATAGCGAAACCAAAAATAAAAGTTGAATTTTTATTAAGAGTCAGTGCTGCTTGGTGTATTGGTTGTATGCCGAATTGAAGAGTGGACCCCAACGGTTCGTCTTAATTCATGTTCTACCAGGTATGCGCCTTTGCTGATAAACAAAGCCAAATTAAATTCAGATTTGAAAGTGGTTTGGCGCGATGATCTCTCCATACAAGCGTATGGCACGTATCGGGGCTAAGCCATTAACTTGTATTCAGTCGTTCACGATTAGAGAGGTTGTAGAGAGCTTCACACAGGAATGCAACAGCTACATCCAGGATATGTATCAAAACCACAACAGACCTCGGGTATGGAGACAGTAAGTGACTGCACTGTGTTCTTGTTTTCTTCAAATATGAACACTTTCTGCTCTGTGCAAGGTATTTCGGCTCCACTATGGTCCATTTTCTCAGTTACATCTTCTGTTATTATTTTTGGCTGGGTGTCTTCTGAGGAGAAATTCACATCAACCACGTGTTCCTTTCCGCGTCAACCAAGTATTAGAGGGGCGTGTGTACAGCCAATGAAATTACGCACTCACCTGGCGGGAAGGCGTATTCTACATTCCACCCAATCAATGTTTTTATTCTCGCATGGCTGTGGCCAATAAGCTTCTATTAGTACAATATGGGCGGGTGCTTTTGCTGACAATCAAGTTTGGTTACCATTGCGTAGTGTCGTCAGTCAGCTAACTAGCTCCTCTTGGTAGCTGTTTATCTAATTTCATTGACCAGACAGGTGTAAAAGTGCACCGATACTTCTTGATATAGATCCGAGTACGCATTTTTAACATACTAAGCCACTTCTGATTTTTTTTGTTTTATCAAATAACTAAAGTTAGCCTGTCAGAACAACACAGCTAGGCGGTTAGCAAACGAGTACAGGCTAGCGAATGCGTTTCTCTAGAAACCCCAGTTTAGCTAGATAGCTAGTCCCAACAGGACAACGACAACTCTCATTTTGTTATAGCAGGAGGAATGAATCATAAGAGTAAGAAGAGGATTAAAGAGGCGAAGCGGAGCGCCAGACCCGAGTTGAAGGATTCTGCAGACTGGACAAAGCATGGTTACTGTGACACTTTCGACCTGTCACATCGGACAGTAAAGGTAACTGTCATTTGAATCTAGCATTCACGCTTAGCTACTACGAGCTAACGTAGCACGTTTCGAAACCCGGCAGTGCAGTTGGTCACGTAGGCAGCTAGCACCGATACGTACCGTTCTCTCTTGTGCGGAGAGGCTGTCACACAACCAATTCAGTGCTGCCTTGCTTATCGTCAAAGATACATGCCTCGTAGAACATAACTCAAGACCTTTTCTGAATCTTTAGGTTCCACTAGTGATTTTGGCATACATATAATCCAGCAGGCAGCACTTTGTTCATTAAAAGTTTTTTATTGTCTCCTCGCCGGTTATTCCCATAATCCTATTCCACACTGTGATGTGGGGTAGAGGGCAGTGTGAACAAGTTGATATTTAATCAAAATAAAGTGCTGCTTGGTAGATCAGGTCCATGCCGAATTTATCAATAGATATTACATGTACAGCAACTGTCTTTATTAAGTCATATACGAGGTGTGTATGTTTGCCGATAAACAAGGCCACATTTTATTGGCAGATTTTTGCAAGCACATTGGCGTGACGTTTCCTCCATACAACAAAGAACAGAATGTATCCGGGCCAGTGGGCAGGACGCCTTTACCAAGTCCCTCCAATCTAATGTCAGTTAGGTAACGTCAGAAGTTTGACGATTTACTGGCCAAATCTCAATGTTGGGCTAACGTTAACTTTATTCATAGCAGTTTCTCTTGTGTATATAGCGATATAACCGTATTAGTAATGTATGTTTTTACCACAAAACATTTGCTTCGAAAAAATAACAGGTCTGCATCTTGTAGTCAACACTGCTAATGTAATTGGTCCGTCAGGTGATCTGTACTGTGAGCAGTGAAGTTGTCTGTGGCTGTATTGGACCTTTGTCTGGTTCTGGACAGTCATTGGAGTGCTGTAGAGCTGTTCACAAGATAGGCTAGTTAAGGAGGATTCCTGTGTGTGCCTGGGTGGCTAAATATATCCTACATTTCAAACAAAAGGAGAAATACCCACCACTCAGTGTGGTTATATACAGTTCTCTCATTTTGTTTGAGTGTGCCCTGATCCTGGAAACAAGCTCTTGTTAAAAAAAAAAAAAAAAAAAGTACTTATCACCATACCAGCCTGCATTCCTCAATGTTTAAGTGTTTTTCAATTAGACACACCTATTTGCATCACTCATTGGTATCCACTGTGTTGTCAGGACAACGTTGAGCGCGTAGACGCCCTGCCTCTCAGTCCCGCAGAGTTCATACAGCGCTTTGAGAGGCCCTATAAACCAGTTGTACTGCTGAACTGCCAGGAAAGCTGGCCTGCTCATGAAAAATGGACCCTGGAGCGCCTCAAACGCAAGTACCGCAACCAGAAATTCAAGTGTGGGGAGGATAACGACGGCTACTCAGTGAAGATGAAAATGAAGTACTATGTAGAGTACCTGGAGACGACGAGGGATGACAGCCCTCTCTACATCTTCGACAGCAGCTACGGTGAGCACGCCAAACGCGGCAAGCTGTTGGAGGACTACCAGGTGCCCATCTTCTTCACAGACGATCTGTTCCAGTTTGCAGGGGAGAAGCGCAGACCACCTTACAGGTTAGGGTTAACTTTATGACACTCTTTGGCCGATTAACATCTCACACAGCTGTTAGTGTTAGATCCAGTAAAACACAATCCTATCGTTTATTCCTGCAGTCTTTCAAATACAAGTTGGAGAGAACTGGGAAGCTTTGAATGGCTGGAAACAACTACATCCATTCTCAGTTGTTCAAAATCACTGGTCGCTCAGCTCTGTAGTCTATGAATGGACTTCTGGTGACTTGCTGATCATGTTGCTCACAGTGTGAACATAATTATTTGCTCATCCTTTCCCCGTTACAGATGGTTTGTAATGGGACCGGCCCGCTCTGGCACTGGCATCCACATTGACCCACTGGGCACCAGTGCCTGGAATGCCTTGGTACAGGGGCACAAGCGCTGGTGCCTCTTCCCTACCCATACACCCCGCGAACTGATCAAGGTGACCAGAGATGATGGAGGCAACCAGCAGGACGAGGCAATCACCTGGTTCAACGTGGTGTACCCCCGCACCCAGCAGCCAACATGGCCTCCAGAATTCAGACCCCTGGAGATCCTCCAAAGACCCGGGGAGACCGTCTTTGTCCCTGGTCAGTGAGGAGGCCATTCCATTATTGTGTCCATCTAAATCTTATTAGCGATTATTATCCAGTTAGTAATAGGACCTGTCGTCTTTAGAAACCATTTAAGATATGATGAAACTTGAATGATCCCCGTGGGGAAATCACACCATTGCAGCAGCAAATGGTAGCAGGATACAGCAAAGAAAAACATAGTATAAATGATACATATGAGTAACAATAGTACTGTGCTTGCACTACTCAGTTATACAGTTCAACATTAACTCAACAACAAAAAAAATCTGGATCCCTCTGACTAAGTCTTATCACATGGGGGTCTGTGGCCCTAATCCAATGTCTATTTGGGGACCTGCGAGATGAAAACATTTGAGAAACCCTGCCTGAGAATCTAATCTAATTACAGAATAGATATTTCACATTCACTGCAGTTGGATAGATGGAGCCAGAGTTTACAAATACTTCTAGGCATAAAATAGGGACTGTGTGTGTTTAGTTGTGTGTTTTTAACTGTTTTACAAGCAACACAAGGAGAGACCAAACTGGTTTGAGGTTTGTTTTTTCTGTGAGCATCCGCAATAGCATCGCATAGGGAGCCAAATTACTTCGATATAATGAAACTGCTAATCGTACAGTTCGGATTCTGAAATGATGTAGAATGAGATGAAAATATTTCATTCATTACATGCTTTTTCAACAAAAATTACAGAAATGTGTATACTTTATGACTGCTTATATAAGGAAGAGTGCTGCCAGGTGAAAGTCTATTACTTTGTTGCTATAAGACGTGTCCCCCCCCCTCCGGAAAATCAAGCTAGCCACCTAGCTGCTAGTAAACCAGTGGGCAGTCTTCATTAACATCCACTTCAACAACAGCCATAATGATGCTATTTAGACAGACATGGACAAAAACAAATGGCTGGTATTTCAACGCTCCATGACAACATAGTCACAGAGACCACTTGGAGTGATATTGATGTAACCTAGATTCTCCTAATTTCCACTGGGATTAAGATGGTGACGAGAATGGATTAAACCCTCAGCTCCTTTGGCACAGGCCCAGGCTTTGGACTTGGTTTGTCCCTCTAGCTGACCACAACGAAAGGTCTTTAACTCCAGAGGGGCGTGTGATTTGTGGCATCTGTCAGACAGGCTGAAATACAGATCAATTTTGTACTCAATTTTGTTATCCACTCCTACCTTGCCTACAATGGGATTTGACCAATATGTTTTTTTAAAGGCAGACTGAAATTGCGGAGAGCTGATATTTAAAATCTTGGAATTTTACCATTTTATGCCCAAACATTACAAGTATTCAGTTTTTTTTCCCCCAGCATTTAGACCATCTTGGGACAGTAATGTAGCAATTAAATAATTAACAGCTTTATTTAAAGCACCCCCAATGGCCAATATTTAACAAAACGGCAATTTTAGCCCAGTATAGGGGCAAACCCGTGTATCAGTCTAACCCTAGTTTACCACTCCTGACACGTGGACATGAAGAGTCTGAGAAGGAATTGCAGTCACTTTAAAAAGATGGCTAATGAAAAGCAATAGTGTGGCTTTCCTGTAGCTGATGGTAACTAACTGTGTGTCCCCAGGCGGCTGGTGGCATGTCGTTCTCAACATTGACACGACGATCGCCATCACGCAGAACTTCGCCAGCACAACCAACTTCCCCATCGTGTGGCACAAGACTGTCCGAGGCCGCCCCAAACTTTCCAGGAAGTGGTATCGGTAAGGATTCATTACAACTCAGTCATATAAATAATAGTTGCCTTTCAGGAAGTCCTGTAACTTATCAGGCAGAGGAACCCAGCTTGTTCTCTGTTTTTTAGTGAGGCGGAAGTTGTACTATCACCACTAGTATAGGTTTTGCGTTGGTGTGGATTACTGAAGACTCTTAGCACCACATAAAACAAGTTAGAACCATTTCATGATCATCAAGTGTCTTGAAAAAGTCTTAAATTATCTAGTATTAAAACACCTTTTTCACACAATGACAGGTTTCTTTCACTGCATGTCTGCTTTTAGATTAACACACAACAGGATTAATAGTATAATAGACATCCCATGACAAGTGGTAAGGCTTAAATAGACAGAGTGAAAACACGGAAGTGTGTAGATAGGGTCTGTAAATAGTTTCTATTTTAAGCTATTAACTAACAGGCCACGTTAAATGGAGATTGATTCTAATATCCTTCAAAATATGTCTGAAGCGGTAGTGGGTACAAAGGTCATGTTTATCCATAGCCTATGCCTATAGAGCCTGCTATCATTTTTCTTCAAAGATTCAAGATGGTCACAGGTTAATTCATTTGGATTTTTTTTTTTTTGCTTAGTTTTTCCTACTTTGTGGGTCTAAATAAACCCTCACTGCATCATTTCTCCTTATTCTCTCAGTGTTTTGAAGCAGGAGAGGCCTGACCTGGCAGCACTGGCAGACAAAGTGGACCTGCAGGAGTCAACTGGTATCGCATCTGACAGCTCCAGCGACTCTTCCTCCTCCTCCTCGTCCAGCTCATCTGACTCCGACTCTGATGTACGTGCCATCATACATTCAGTCGTACCATACTTTATATCGATGACACTGTCAGCGGGTATACAGTAATAGTAACAACAACTGTAAGCAGAAGTCTTGTGCAAAATATCTGCTGTCCTTTTCAGCTGAACTGCTCTTGGCTGGCAGTTTATCATAGTTTGACATAGGTGGCTTCTTGTAAACAAATGGATTACTTGTATCCTCATCCTCAGTCAGGAAAGCTCAAGGAATTTTAGGACTAGGTCACTTTTCATATACATACTTTTCATCTGAAATACACCAGAATGTATTTTACAGCTTGTTTGACACATTCATTGCTTTAGATCAGGGATGGGCAACAATTTGCCGTGGAGGGCCAGGAGTCTGCAGGTTTCCTTTCCAACCAAACACGGCAGGTGAAGTCACTGATTGGTTGAAGGTGTGTAAATCAGTGTAACCACCCGATGGACTCTTGGCCTTCCATGGCCCATGGTTGCTCATCCCTGCATTGGATGGTGGTTTCAGCTGTTTTTCTCCACAACAAGCCTAACTGTTGTGGAAACCAGACTGTTCACCCCTTTTAGAAAAACATTAACAACCAGGAAGTGGTCATGAAAGCCCTCCAACTCAGTCCTCGGTTTAAAAAACAAAAATGTTTTTTACATTAGGACCACAGCGGGAACCCTAAATGAAATAGCAGAAATGAAAAGGGGGGGAAAACAGAGCGAGGATAAGGGCTGTCCCTTTAAGATAACCTGTCTTCCTGCTCTGTATAGGATATAATGTTCTGCTGACAAAGGAATCTGAACACGTCTCAATCCCCGCCTGTATAAACCCCCTCTATCCAGGAACACACACACTCAACAGGGGCACTAAATCTCAATTTGGCGCTGGCAACAGGTGTTAAGACATTACACATCTTCCACCTCCCTCCACTGTAATCTGTAATGTAATATATGTTGTAACACAGTAACGGGTAGAACTTTGTGTACATATCAGTCAACAGCTGCCCCCCCCCAACCCGCTGTACACTCTGTTCTCTGCAGGCGGGATCGGGCTCGGAGGGGGACGCCATGTCTCACCGCAGGAAAAAGCGAAGGACGTGTGGTATGACTGCCAACGGAGACACCACCAGCCAGGATGACTGTGTCAGCAAGGAGCGGAGCTCTTCCCGGTGACCTCCAGCCACGCTCCATTACACCCACCTCCAGCGGTGATTTTTTTTTTTTTTTTTTT
>OOFE01032951.1:0-17212 GCA_900323365.1 Monocentris japonica | reverse complement strand
TTATCTTGAAAGTTAGTTTCAGCAATGTGTTGCTCTTTCTGTAAGGGCAACATTTTCAGGCAGTGTAGATGAGTAAATTCACAGCAGTTTTAACATGATCTTTTCTCATTTTAAATCCCAGTCCACCACTGAAGACAACTATGACCATTAGTATTGCATAGAATAGATAATAATAGAAAAAATCTTTAAGATTTAGTTAGTTAAGTTTGTTTAGTTTAGTTGAAATAATGTCACACTTTGTTCTTTCTCCATTCTCTTCCTTCTCTCAGTTAGGGCAACTCATGCGTGGACCTTTCCTAAAGTTTGTGGCCCATGCAGCTTCCTTCATGATATTTCTTTGCCTACTCGTCATGAACGCAGCAGACCGGTTTGAGGGAACAACACTGCTGTCCAACATGACTACCCATGATCACCCCTCGCAGCTGTTTCGTATGAAGACCACCCCTTTCACCTGGACGGAGTTTCTCATCATATCCTGGGTCATAGGTGTAAACATCCAGCATGCCCCCACCCCCATTTCTATCTCTATCACTTATGGTCACACTTATGTTAGTGAGCAGAGATATCTTGATACTTCCCCTGATGTAAGTGAGGTTCTCATACTGTTGCACTCAAATAACTCTTATGAGCATCCATGGTCAAGGACGCTGCAAGACATTGAAGAGTTATAATTCTGCCACCCGCAAAGCATCTGTCATACCAGGAAATTGCCCACATAGACAATTATGCATTCTTGCTACATGCACCATAATAAATCAGACTGGCATCCACTCTCCTAAAGAGAAGGTGACACTTTATGCTAAGGTCAAGAATTTGCAGCCATATCACACACTTTGCCAGCCCACAATGTCACTAAATCATATGATTAGACGGCTGGATGCCACATTTAGGCTGTTGACTGATCAGATTTTGCTATGATTGTGTTTGAAAGGGAAAGATAAATTAATGCCGTCTTTATTTGTGATTCTTGCATTTCTTATAGGGAAGATCTGGGCTGCATGTAAAGACATTTGGTCACAGGATATACGGGAATACGTCACCGAGCCGTGGAACCTTCTTGACTTTGGGATTCTGGCCATTTTCGTGACGTCTTTCATCGCCAGGTTAATGGCTTTCTGGCATGCATATTCTGCCCAGTGTTATGTTGACAAGCACTATACTGACCTGTCCAACATAACCTTGCCTTTTGAGATACAATATTTCCAGCTGGGTGAGTGTGGACTTAAGAACTTGAGAACTTTTAGTCAAGTCATGTTTTTTCTTCATATGATCAAAACGTCTCAGTAATTTTATTCCAACGTAGATATAAAGCTTTCTTCATTATATTGTGGGAAGGTTCTCGAAAGTCTTAACTAAAGCTTTTTTAACATGAAATGAAACTAATCAATAATCAATTCTGTGTGTGTGAACAAACTAAACGTGAGCAATGAAGCGAGAGAAATGATGCACTACCTTTCTTCACATTGCTCTGGCGAACCACATCTTGACCTTTTATAGGTCCTATATACTCTAAATAGCACCCAAATAATTTACTGGTTCAGACTTCAATCATAGGATGCCCCAAGGTTACATTGGATATCGATGAAAGGAGCAGCAGTCGGAATGAAAGTGATTTGAGCATTATGGCATGGTTCCCTGATCCATAGCAGAGAATAGATAAGACATGAATAAATCCCTGAGAGCATACTCTCTCTCTCTCTCTCCTGGATCCTCTGAAGTTTTTCAAAACATTGTCAAAACATGCCTAGGCTAAATTTCAAATTGTAATGAAAAAAATTGTAGTCTGTTATTTCTTTGAGATGACGTTAAAGCATCTGACAAGAAAGGCAGCAGTCTGAATGGGAGAGATATCGCCCACGTTCAATGGCTGTTCATTTTCAGCTCGAATCAACTGGATGCCCTCAGACCCGCAGCTTATATCGGAAGGCCTCTACGCCATTGCAGTTGTGCTGAGTTTCTCTCGCATTGCATACATCCTGCCTGCCAACGAGAGCTTCGGACCTTTGCAGATCTCCCTGGGAAGGACAGTGAAAGATATCTTTAAGTTCATGGTGATTTTCATAACAGTTTTCGTGGCCTTCATGATTGGAATGTTCATTCTCTACTCATACTACCTCGGAGCCAAGCATAACGATGCCTTCACAACGTGAGTACTGGAATGATCGCTTGAAAATGCTCTGACAAGTCAAATTGTTTTCCAATAATGTCTTTTGGATATAATCAATACGCTGTAACACTAGCAAATGGATTTCACCAAATTGATTTCATTTCCATTTCTCCCTTCCCCCAGGGTTGAAGAGAGTTTTAAAACATTATTTTGGGCCATCTTTGGCTTGTCTGAAGTGAAGTCAGTCGTCATTTACACTGACCATAAGTTCATCGAGAATATTGGCTATGTTCTGTACGGGGTGTACAACATCATCATGGTGATAGTCTTACTGAATATGCTTATTGCCATGTTCAACAGCTCCTTCCAAGAAATTGAGGTACCTGTCTCTCATTTCAGCCTAAATAACTACTGTCATTGTGTCAACCTGTATGGTTTCAGTGGTATTAATGACCTTGTTGCTGTGAGATCACAATTGTCTTACAATACGTATCGGCAGGCTGGATGAGGTTTAGTAGATGATATGATCTGTTTTAGGCTTGCAGCAGCTGTATATTATTTTTCCAAAACATCAATCAGACATGATGAGGATGAGGGCATAATACAAATTTAAAAAGATGGGATAAATGAATGAACCTTGTGAACTTTTGATGCCTTGAGTAAAAGCTAGAAACACGAGAAATCATGTGAACATGAGAAATTCTCAACCACTAACCACTTGCTTTGAATTAGATCAACTGGTGTATTTTGTGTTGCTGTATTAATGAAAATAAAATCAATGTTAAATATAATTAAGTACATATTTCAGAGGTGTTATCTCAGTGTTTCATGTTAGGTATGTATCAAGGTCAAATGTGACTGAGTAATACAATGCTTACTGCTCTTATTCCTCTTCTCTATTGGCGCAGGATGATGCTGATGTGGAGTGGAAGTTTGCGAGAGCCAAACTCTGGTTCTCTTATTTTGAGCATGGTGGCACATTGCCCGTGCCCTTCAACCTCATACCCAGCCCAAAGTCCATCATTACCCTACTGCTGGGAATAAGGGAGTATCTCTGCAAGCTGCCTCAAAGCAGACGCAGGGACAATCCAAACGATGACACGGAGCTTAACAAGGTGAGACGTAATAAGCTGTAAAACAAATGATTTACCTCCTTCATTTTGCTGATTATAAAATAAAGTCCATAAGTGCAGCCTTGTTTTTTTAGATTAGATTAGATTCAACTTTATTGTCATTGCACAGAGTACAAGTGCTGAGACAACAAAATGCAATTTGACATCTAACCAGAAGTGCAAAGTATGTGCTATATAACTATATTGGTAGTATAGTGGTAGATAAATATGAAATAAACAGTAAGGGCTAGATATGAATAAGAATATGTACAGAATGAACAATTATGACAGTAGATATATATTGTATATTTTTTAGTATAGGTTTACAGGGCCCTCTTGTGTCGTATTTAAAAGTTGCAGTTGTATTTTTTACAGCAAACTACTTCCTGTTTCTTTTTTGTTCCTAATCATAGTTGAGGCAACAGGAAGACGTTGGAGGTGTTGGAGCGTTGTCTTGTCCAACCCGACACCAAGTAAATGCAATTTTCATGTACTGCTGAAGATTTATTGCTGAGATTCATCTACTTAAGCAAAACCCATCACCATTAAGTTTACATTTTACATTAACCAAGCTAATGTAGGTTGACAGTGACTGCCCTTTTTTGCTGGGGGAAGTTGTGAGGGGTTACGCACATAAATGCTCAGCACACACACACACACTCCCCCCCCACACACAAACACACACAGTGGTATTTATTAGTACCTTATTTTAGTAGTTTAATTCTTCAGAGCACAACACACTCAAACACCCATATTGTCACTAGTTTTATTCTCACCACAAATTTTCTTATCAGTCTGTGAGTTCAAACTGGCAACATTCCAGTCACACAATTGCCTTGACTGAAGATTGAAAACATATAATTCTTCATTACACAGAAGATAATGAATCGTCTCATCAAAAGATACATCTTAAAAGCACAGATTGATAAAGACAATGATGAGGTGAATGAAGGTAGGTTCAACCACTTTTTTCCTATTATATTGTTTTGGGATACATGGATGGATATTGTGTTTTTTTTTTGCATGGACACATTATGAAACATTATCTGACGCCATTTCACTTACTGCTCCGTAGGTGAATTGAAAGAGATGAAGCAGGATATCTCCAGTTTACGCTATGAGCTCCTGGAAAGCAAAAGCCACAACATGGAAACCTTGGCGGAGCTCGTCGGGCAACTTAGAGAAGTCATGAGTATTCAGCAGAAACTGAACAGTGAAGAGCATCAGAACGGGGTTTGGCCCAAATGACCCTGCTGACTTGGTGAACGTTCAGCAACACAAAGAAAAAATTGTTATCCTTCATCAAAATATGCACAGATGCAAGTGCACACATTGGACAACACTGGATTTCTCTTCTTCATTCAGGGACCATTTAGAGTGAAAGAGCCCCCTGTTAGGGCACAGGCTTTACCTTGACACCAAAAAGAAATGAAAAGAACACACTTTTGCTGCCTAAGTTCCTTCCAACATGAAATATCCAAGGTGATGCCTACACTTCAATAATACAAATAATTGATATCATGAAGTCAAAATAAATTCTAGGACTAATGATGAAAAACAGTGATTTCCCCCCCCAATGTGAATGTGTCACATTTTGGATTTGAGCTCCTTAAATTCTTTGTTCCTGTTTGTGTACACTTTATTAACCACATGGTGGCACTAGTGGGACTTTTTTGTTGCAGAGGATCTTCTACTGAAATATTATTCACTTAAAGTTGGCAGTGCTGTCAACTGATTTATATGCTTGGATTTAGAGTTTTTTTGCACATGGACTAGAAAAACAGTGCAAAAGGAAAATGAAGTATATTTTGGATGTGTCAGATCAAGCTTATCCGTCAGACGTCACAACCAAAAAAAAAAGAAAAGAAATGTGTTTGTAATAACTTCCCACAGAGATTTCTATAATTCACATGTTATGAGATGAATTTCCTCTAATATGCCCTTAAAACCACTCAACAAGACTACAGTTCAAATTTTCTTACGAGACATAAACCTTTGCTGTATGTTTGTTACGTCATGTGTTTTATTAAACTGCTGCTTACTTAAGCATAATGTTTAACGGCTGTAATTAATGTCGATGTTCATTATTTTCACCTCATCGACTGCAGAGGGGTTTATGGGTTTTTAACGCCATGACATTATCGCAGCAGATGCTGTAGGTTTCTCACACTCGCTGTGAAGCAACACAAATGTCTGAGAACAACTTGACCTGCCAGGCAGATAAACAGCTCACCATCCGTCCACAGTCAGGCCGTGAGAGTAAAAGCTACCAAGAGGTTTACTTTTCAAAGCCCAACTGTAAAGTCCCTGAGCAGCGTCAGCCGGTGTGTTACTGTTACATATACAAGGCACACAGCTACACTGATGAAACTATCAGAAAATACTGTATCATCCCTTTTTTCATAACTATTGATAATCTGTGCTCGTTTAAAGATGATGTTCTGGAAATGGTCAGCCTAAATTGAAAAGGACGTACAATGTGTCACAAAATGTTAGGTTACAAAGCAACAAAACGTGATGACCTAATACATTACATTTGGTGAACATAACACTGAATGGGGAGGGGGTTGAAAGATCCCTTGAAATTTGATTGATCACAACATCATCGATCAATCAGTGTATAGCATAACACGATTGGTTGGTTTTAGCCTGCTACTAAAAGTGTTGCTCAAGTGTGAATGCAGCAAGTGACACTGTGACACTGTCAAAACGAACAGTCAGAAGAAAGAAAAGAAAAGGTGGAGTGGAGAGAACACAGGAAAAGGAAAGAAAAGAAAAGACAAGAAAAAAGGCCCGTGAGGAGGAGGTGTGTTTAAAACCACTAGCACCGCCGTTTCCAGCATGTGCCAGTCAAAACATGATGATGCTGCACAGGGGAAGCTAGTCCCCAGCAGCCTTCGAGCCACAGTTTCACAGACAAACTGGGCTGCCCGTGAAACAATCTCATGCAAACCAAATTTCATCTGGTTCTTTTTATGTTTGTAGAGGGGACTTCCTAGCTCATGATGTGAACGCAGCCTCCTAACGGGTAGCCTAAACCCCTCACGGCCTCATTATGAGATAACTGATGAGATTGTTTGTGCAACATGGGGGCAGTTATATATAGGTTTCATTTGACTGATTGAGTCTACCTAGTCTCACTGAATTATGTCAATAAGATCCCACAACTTGAAAATTGCTTCTGACTTTAAGTGATTGCATTTATTTCACTGCATTGATTGTAGTCCTCCACATACACCACACTCATGCACCACATACAGTGCCATAGCCTCATCAGTGCTGATGTGACTGCTGCAGTATATGGGCTGTAGTGACGTCTCTACCATTATATTGAATCAAGTGGCGTTGTGACTTTTAGCCTATATGGAATAAAGTGTTGCAGTGACTGTGTCCACTAATAGTCCTATTTGGAATATTATTTTTGCAGAAAGTTAAGCAACTTCTCAAGCACGGTTGAAAGTATTTATGGTTTGCTACACTGTGCAACTAAGGCTGAGGAAAGTCAATTATAGGTGTGTGTGTGTGCAAATAGGAAAATATCAGGCAAAATTTGTTTGTAGAGTAGAAATGAATAGTACACTATTTAAGGGTATGTGACTTGATAAAGATCAATATAACACAAATATAATGTGATGTATTCAGTGGTCAGCATGTTCAAAGTCTCCGTTGCCAGTGTGTAGTCAAGGTTGCATGGATGGGTGTGTGACTCCCAGCCTGAATTATTGTCCCAGTCAGTGGTTGTCAAACAGACAACGAAAATAGTACCAAATGATAGTACTGCAGAAGTAATGGAGGCTATCTGTGGTCACCTTGACACTTTAAGCTTTACATGTAGAGATTAGAAGCATGTCTGAGAACTAGGCCATTACAGCATTTGCAGAACACATAATGTAGATATGAAAAGTCAACTGTTATCCAAGAATATGTAGGCTAATAAGTGACTATGGGAATCTCCTCTGATAATGTTACACTAATGACGCGCTACTTTTAGAGATAGGCTCAAGGCCTGTGTGTGCATCATAACTACATGCACACACACTGATTAGCTCTACCAACTCTCTTGAATAGTAACAAAACCCTAATGCACTAGGATAACAGGAATTTACTGTACTCTAATCTACTCTACTCTAATCAGGTTAGAGCGCTGTCTTGACATAATGGTTATTTGTTTCCATAAAAAAAAATAGCTTGTTGCACTTTTACATTAGCACTGGTTCTGCTCTTAGATGCTTGTTTGGGGAGGCGATGCGCCTACGATTTTTGGTGACTAGTAGTTCTCTTGCCTACCTATGTTGAATGCACTTATTGTAAGTCGCTTTGGATAAAAGCTTCTGCCATATGACAGTATTGTAATGTAAATAATGGCCTAAATAATGAAAAGGACCAACATACAGTGATCACATGGGCCGATGATGTCGGCTGTTCCTGTATTTATAGCTAAATATACAACAAAAACAGAAAGTTGTTGAAAACTTGAATGTAAGTCTGCATTAAATAGATGAAAATGTGCAAAAATGAAAAGAATCTGAAAAAGACACTGAGGGACAATATGAAGAACCATACATACCATACCATACATAATGCTCCATTCAGTTAGTTGAACAGCTCATGGATGGAGGCTTGTTTTGTTAATATGTAAAAGCTCAGATTGGATGATGTCTAGGAGTGGTAAATACACACCAAAAGGACAAATGGTGTGTTTTGTCCTCCAGCCCTCTCCTGTCTCCTGGTTACTGACCAACACCATGCAACCCTAGACTGTCAATGGGCAAAGACACATGGGTGCAGGAGTTACACCTCATCCATTATAAAACACTGTATTTTGACAAATTAAAGACATGCTTGGGTCTTTACCTTAAGCAGAAATAGGTCGGCCAAATAATAACTATTGTGATTGTGTTTCATAATAATCAAATAACATACTAACAATAATGATAATAACATACTACTACTAATAATAATAATAAAACTGAAAGCATTGTAGTAGTGTTGAAGTTGCTGAAGTCATCCTCCAAAGGCCATAAATTAAAATGCAGCCATTTCATACCTCGTTCATGAGCAAAAAAATGTGTGGGTTCATAAGGACAAAGAGAGAAAGAAGATAAATAACATTATTACCGTAACTCCAGTCAGCCAGCAGGGTGGAGACTGCATGTGGTTATAGCCCTTGATAGATGAACTTGGGAGTGATCCACTGTAGAGTCTCCTCACTGGCTACTGTAGGTCTCCTGTAAGTGGACCTCAACGAATGTCTTCGACAGGACTCTTCATCAGGCTGATTCTTACCCAGGCATCACTTCAGGAGAAGGAGAACAAAGCTGCACTTCAACTGGCTAGACATTAACCAATGTGAGAAAAGGAAACATTCAACTTTGAAACATTACATTCATAGGCAGCCAATTAATGGAAACACGCGTGTCAGTTTTTTAAAATACGTTTTCGCGTTTGGTTTCTTAAAGGGCTCATCTCTGCGCACCTTGAACCTCTCATCATCATCATCATCATCATCATCATCATCATCACTAAAGTAGTTTCAGTTACAGCATCTGCTTACTTGTGGGGGAACAGACTCCTTTGAAAGAAAAGACCAAGTCACAGCGTTTCTCAGCGGAGAGAAGAACTTCAGGAAGATTTCCAGATATCACACACCGCTGAGTCTCCAGGCGCACTTGTCTCTCCTGCGCGCTCCGCGGGTGATAAAATGGAACATAAAATGAACGTGAGAATGGACACTTCGATTAGCACTTCGAGGGCAGATTCCACCGATACAAGTAAAGGAGTAAGTGACTTGCTGGAAGCTGGGTTTACTGGTGGGAAACTATCAACCGAACCGCAGTCTCTAACTTGTATGTCCTCGGCCGTGCGTAATTTTGGAAACGTTATTGGCACGTTGTGTCACGATCCCGGTTCAAGCAACGACGGCGCAGTTTACAAAGACTGTAACGTGGTCGATAGCGCGCTTGCTGCCAAACATTATTATGATCATGCAGCCGACGAATATCTGAAGTCTGGAAGTGTGCCGTGGGGAGATTATGGAAAAGTCCCCAAGGGGAAAGAGGCCACATCAGAAAGTTTAAGACTCTCCTCGACGGCCGGAGCCTGTAAGTTCATAAAGGATGAAAAAGAGCCCTCTGCGATTATGGACACGCCATGTCCCAACTTCGATCTACCGTCAGAGATACCTCTTGACGCTACTTTTGACACTCAGAGGAAACAGTTTGGGGATGGAGAGTCGAGCTTTACGCAGACCGCAACGGGTCCTCAAGGGCTGGAAAGTTCTACAAACTTCCTGATAGACCTGAATCCGCCGCAGCAGCTGGCCACGGTGCCCCAGGCGAGGAGCGACTCGAGATGCGGTTTATCCGGCAAGGCTATGGTCAATTTTGATGCCTTGACCAACAACACATACTCATCCCAGCAACTGATGGTGTACAAGACTGAGGTTCCCCGGTGGTCGATGCAGACTTGTCCAGCAGAGCCTCCGTTCTGGGGCCGGTCTACAGGGGGGGTGTCTGAGGACCAGTACCTGCATAGTGCCTATGATGGGATCCAAAACTCAGCTCTGCCACAGAGGAACCCCACAACTTACACTGTGTTCCCCGGGTAAAATACTCCTTAAGAAAGTACCATGAATTTACTGATGAGATGACACCTGTGGCATCTATATACCTTTTACAGGTCATGTAGTCCAACATTGAGTCTTTTCTTTTCCTTAAAACAAGTGTAGGAAACACTGCCAGTGGGTGAGTGAGATAATTTCACTTGTTTGGAGATCTGCCACTCACTTCACTATCAAGATATTGTCTCTTGTTTCTGGAAAATCCTTGAAACAAGTTCATTTGTCTTGGGAGCAAATTAAGGTATCTCACCCCGTTGCCAGATTTTTTTTCACTTGTTTTAATCAAAATAAGATTCTAAGACTCAATAGTATGTTAAATGACATGTGAAGATGGATTTCTTTCTTTTGTGCAATTCACAAATGTTGTTTCGTAGATGATTGTTCTCATGTGTGTGTGTGTGTTTTCCCTGTTTTTCTTTTCAGTATGCCACCTCAGAGACTGTGCATGATCTGTGGAGATGAAGCATCTGGCTGCCACTATGGGGTCTTAACCTGTGGTAGCTGTAAAGTCTTTTTTAAAAGAGCAGTTGAAGGTGAGCAAAGACAACAATGGAGAAACTAATGCAACATGGAAAGGGCAACGCTTGTCTGTTCTGCCATACATTGAAGATGTGTTTTATATTGAGTTACAGCAGGTATTGGTGGATAGGCCGTTCAGTAATCCCCCATGTTTTAGCAAATTGTCTACATTTTCTAAAGTTGACGAGGCCAATTACCAATGCATTACAGGAATTTCAAGCGTAGGTTGCAATTCAGGATATTGGAAAAGTTGTCAGTCATGATAACTTTTCTATGACACAGGAAAGAGGAAAAAAATCTCATCAGCTTTAGAGGTTAACTGGGACAATTTCACTGTCCCATTCTGAAAAGCACTAAACGAGGGCTTACACACTAGCCTAAATTTTAATCTCTCACAACACAGTTACTACAGGTCTATACAGAATAACTAGTAATGGTTTGGTACACCTTTGGACAGGGACTTACAACTTTATTTTTGATTGACCTTCCGTGGTGGTTGTTAGAGGTTGTTAGCAACAGTATCACACTGACCAGTGTTCACTGTGTTCTTATTTTCTGACTTGTTTTTCTTGTTATCTTGTAATGGGAGATATATAAGAGCCACTATGTCTCACCATGGCCGTGTCACTCTGTCCTCACAGCCTTGCCTCTGTCTAATTTCCTTCTTTAGATCTCTCCTCAAAACTCTGCCTGGCTCTAGAGTGGAATTGCCATGTTTAATATTTGAGACCCCAATGACATGTTTTTCTTTTCATCATGTACCTATTTGAAAATCGAGCTCTGTTATAATTGTGTATAACGTCTGTGGTCCTTTATTGAGCAGGCCATCATAACTATCTCTGTGCTGGCCGAAATGACTGCATCGTGGATAAAATCCGGAGGAAAAATTGCCCTGCGTGCCGCCTTCGAAAGTGCTATCAAGCTGGGATGATGCTTGGAGGTACTATTTAACTGGATTTCCTTTTGTATTGAACTAATGTCCCCCCCCATATGACATCACTCAAGTGGAGGTTGAAATGAAACCGCCAATTGGTTATGTAGCACCAACTCATACTTTGAAATCACTATTAGCATCAATATTGAAAGTCCTTTCAGATCAAAAGGCAATAACAAGTTAACAAAATCAACAAACAAGCTCTTTTCCCCCCAAGCTGTGTTATTGTCCCCATACTGAGATGCTCATTCTAACTGGCGTCTTAGGATTTTATCGCTCAAACTCTGGTAATGGAAACTAAGTACCAAGGCTCTATTACGTGGTATGGGCACACATTTTGCTCTCTCATATTCTCACATCTAACTAAACCTCGTATTCATGTCACAGGCAGGAAGCTGAAGCGCTTTGGGGCCTTGAAAGGCTTGGGTTTGGCCCCGTCCCTGATGTTCCAATCCCACTTGGCCATGTCCAGCGACAACCAGGCCTTGACCTCTATGTCTTGTATGCCAGGCATCTGTGAGGTGCAGCTCTCCCCACAGATCATCAGTATCCTGGAAAATATTGAACCAGAGATTGTGTACTCTGGTTATGACAGCTCCCAGGCCAACGTTCCCCATCTTCTGCTAAACAGTCTCAACAGGCTGTGCGAGAGACAGCTGCTGTGGATTGTCAGGTGGTCCAAATCTCTGCCAGGTAACTGGAAGAGGCTCAGGGTCACCACAGTCAGTCACCATGGGCACCCACTAAGCAGGACTCGCTGAAGGTCTCAGTTTTAAACATGGGCTTAGATACAAGGCATGGCCTTTTGTGATGTGATAAATATCAGATACCTGTAGAAATAGGAGAGAAGTATCAAATGTGGTTGATGTTGATTACAGGGAGATTTTCAAAAAAATTCGGACACAAAATCTGAGCCACAATGTCACTGGTAAAGCAATATGCTTGGATGAGGATGTGGGTGCAACATGGGTGCAAGGGCATTTGACACAGACTGCATTTACATTTGAAATCAATAACAGAAGAGAGTAAGAAGTTGACAAATTAAATGCCGATCTGATACTAGATTCCTTTTTTTTTTTTAAGGATTTCGTAGCCTACACATCAACGATCAGATGACCCTCATCCAGTACTCTTGGATGAACCTGATGGTGTTCTCTCTTGGGTGGCGGTCCTTTCAGAACGTAACCAGTGAATATTTGTACTTTGCACCTGATCTGGTTCTCAGCCAGTAAGTAACTTCCATCATACAGGGGAATTTAATTTGGCTTTTGATGATGGAGACATGATGAAATGACAAAGCAAAGAGTTTGTATATGAAAGAGCATCTTTTTTGTTCATAAAGATAAATATTTGTGTTTTTCTGTTAGGGAGCAAATGAGGAGATCTCCGATTTATGACCTGTGCTTGGCAATGCAGTTCATCCCTCAGGAGTTTTCAAATCTTCAAGTGACCCGTGAGGAGTTTCTCTGTATGAAAGCCATAATATTGCTCAACACAGGTAAAAAAAAAAAAGAAGACAGCAGAAAATTTCCTCCTTCACTCAGCACCAGACAAACATTTCACCCCATGTTCACCTTTTGGTTTGACCTAGATGTGTTTTGTTGCAATGTGATAAATAGCAGCAAACAGAGATCTGAAGCTCATGACCATCTACTGTAGTGGAATACAAAAAGGGAGTGTTTTGCAGGGTGACTGGACCTTGACAGGATTTATGTAGCAGCTGTTATCAAGTCTCAGTTTTACAATGACCTTTAACAAAAAAACAAACTGATTGATTGGCTGCCCTGCGTCACTTTTAACAAAATCATAGTTAAATCGCATATATTTTTACCTCTCTAAAAAGAATTAGCACTGACTTTTTTGCAGGTACATGGCTTCCTTCCTTCCAGAGCATTTACTGAAACATAATCTACTTCTACATCTCAAATATGAAAGAATTATATTTGGGAGACATTTGTATTTTGACTCTCTAACCAAGTGTCCTGTGTGTTCTCAGTGCCTCTTGAGGGATTGAAAAGCCAGTGCGCATTTGACGAGATGAGACAAAACTACGTCCGGGAGCTTACCAAGGCTATCCAGATGAAGGAGAAGGGAGTGGTGGCCAGCTCACAGCGCTTCTACCACCTAACCAAACTGATGGACAGCATTCACGAGGTACGCTCCCTCACATTTCTAGTTCATCTGTATCTTAAGCTAAGTATTACTTTTAATGAGCTCAAACACGATTGTCTTTGTGGGACAGATAGTGAAGAAGGTCAACCTGTACTGCCTGAGCACCTTTATCCAGGCAGACGCCATGAAAGTGGAGTTTCCAGAGATGATGTCAGAGGTCATTGCCTCCCAGCTTCCCAAGGTCCTGGCAGGCATGGTGAGGCCCCTCCTATTCCACAGCAAGTGATAATGCCAACACTGACATCACCATCCTGGGGAGGCGTTTTGTGAATGGATTAGTCATCCCACAATTACTGGATTCTTCATATCCTTACAAAGCTCTTTAGCCTTTTTACTTCTTTTTTTACGAGAGGAAGCAGAAATGAATTCCTAGGATTTAAAAAGTAGGATTTTAGCAGAGAAAAAATCTCTATGTTATTATAAATTTAGAGGGATCAATCAATAAAGCTCCTCTACGTAAAGCACCTCAACTTTGGTGTAGCCACTCTTCTCCATTCCACAACTTGTGTACAGTTGATATTAGGGTTTGACCGATATGGGTGTTTGAAGCTGCCAATAGCTGGTATTTGTGCTGATATTCAATTCATGCCAGAATTTAGTGTTTCCCGCACAATGGAAAATCCTGTGAAACAGGGTTTTGCAGCTCTTAAAGGCAGGATGTCCCACACCACCAATTCAATGGTAGGGAAACTCTGGGAAATATACTACCTTTAAATGAAAAATTAATTTAGGAAAACATTATTGATCAATGAAATGAATAAAGAAAATGTGCAAAGAAAATGTGATTTCAGGCTTTATAGGCTTTAGTTCTCATGTAGCTGTAGTCAGGGAGGAACCTCCATCATTTTGGCAGTGGAAGACGTGACTGGTGAATCTCCAATATTGATCTACCCATAGCTGGTGTCCTAGTCAGATCAGTAGGCTAAAAACGTACAAACTGTGTCTAAAGTAGAGATGCCTGTGTTGTACTGACTAAATTGAGAGTTCCCCATATCAATGTGCACCATTTACTCATTCCTTAGTAAAATATGCACCACATGGTTAATAAATCACACTGTTTATTTATAGACAGGTTTATGCACCGTCAATACACAGTAGATGACTGCAAGGAAACAAACGTGCCTGCCAAAAAAAAATGGAAACGACAAATGTTTCACATTCAGGTTATGGATATCATTTCCTTGATATTCCCCTGCAAATCCAAACTGTAAGGGAGTATCATTCCAGAATTGCTGTTCAAGGCCACCTCACATTCATTCTCATGGATGTAAATGGAAAAGAACACCCTGATCTTGGCAAGTGCAAGATCCTAAATACCTTGGTACATTTTCTCCCCCCACCCTAGAGAAAGCCGTATTCTGGAGAAATCGCTCAGTGTGTAGTAATTGTAGAGTAATTAACAATAAAAAGCTTGCTATTTTTTTATTTTTCTTTCATGTTTGTTTGGTTGAAATAATAACACTAAAGTGAACATATTACACATTTATGAACATTGTGTTTTGGAAATATTGTGACAGTAATAGAAAATTTAATATCAAACTAACATAAAATAATCTGATATCTGTCTAGTTTGGTTGACATAAATCCATGTTGTCATTTCCAGTACACCAGTGTACCAGTGAGTACAGTAACACAACAGGCTTTAAAGCTGAAGGCTCCACCTCATACACATACCATTCACGACATTATAAAAAAAACACTATTTTACAGGAAAATATACTTGACGTGATCATTTATAGCAACGCACAGTGAAAAGAGGTAAATAGTTTTGATTAACAACTACAGAGCAGTAATGTACAGTACCATATGGCTAACCAGAAAGTGCACTGGGGCAGTGAACAGGTTCGATGGTTGAACAATGATCACAGGCCAGAAATGAAAGTTAAGGTGCGAACCCACCTTACCTTTCTATTAGATTCTGTATCCTTATTTTAAAATCATATTTTATTAAATTACTATTATTACAAAAGAAACTGTTCATGAAATTGTATAGATTTCCATTAACGACTTGATGAATGTGTGATGTTAATAGGAGGGCAGAGAATAACATATTTCTGAGAATAAAACTTAAAGAGTAAAATGGAATACGATTGTTTTGTGATTCTCCTGTAGCCTAATACTTTAAGTAAAAACATCAGTGCAGTTGATGGATAATATAGCTCCATCTGGCAGATATTGACCCATTGATACCTGGCAATATGGTATCCCAAAGCAGAATTTACGACTTTTCGCAAATTCCCTGATTTTGTTACAGCTGAAGTCGATACAAAAAAAGGAGTTATGCTTTTGTTTTCTGACAAAAGCATCATTTTAGCATTAATAAAACATTCACTGCACTGCTTGATTTCTACTTAAAATGCATACTATGCAGCAATTTCATATGTTACCAACGATAACAGGAACGCTACAACAATCAACCACATCATGTATTATTTTTTCCATGGATACCATGAAAAAGTCGTACTGTTTACCAGCTTGTTACAGGAAGATGACATAATTTTCTGGGATTAAACCTGTTTTTCCCTCATATGTTGCTTGGAGCCAGCCTGGTTCAACAGAAGGGTAGACTGTGGGCAGACAATAAACCACACTTTGGTCAAAGAAAAGAACGAAGCAGAACGTCTCTTGATCTAGTGAAAGAAAACCTGGCTGTAATCATTGAAGCCAGTTAAGTTACACTTTAACCACAGGTGCTCAGATCAGTCTTTGGTGACGTGATTTCCCACATCTAGAATGAGTAGATAATAACAGTAAAAAGAAGAGCGCTATTGGCCAGAATAATCAACACTAATGGCAGATCAAGGAAGACTCCAAGTCAGCCTGTTCTTTAAAATTACACCCCTATTGAGTAATACAACTGAAAGCAGGCTTGCTTGCTCACATGCAGATATAGACCATCAGACTGACTCTAAGTTAGTCATTCCTGACAGAATGCACCAAAATAATAAAATCTAAGAAACTACATGATCAAAATGATGAAATGATCAGCTAAAACAATCTGCGAAAGTTAATCTGAAATATGATGAAGAGACAAAAACAGGCCTATCAATGTGAGTAATAGAAGTGTTCTGTGAGCCGTATAACTGGTAGGGAGAGTTTGTTGATGTTTGCTGGGTTTGGCTGCTGGCTGTGCTGGCTCTGTTAACAGGGAACAGGCGCCGGTGCCTTCCATCACTAGGTTACACTGACCTGCCTGCCCTGGTTGTGGGCCAAGTCATGGCTTCATGGAAAATGCAAGAGGTAATAAAAGGTTCTGGGGCTATTTGGATTTTTGCAATGTACAGTTGTGGTCAAAAGTTTACATACACTTATAGGTCTTCTGAAAATATGACAATCTGCTGGGTCAAAAATATACATACAGCAATGCTAATATTTGGTCACATTTGGCCATTTTCACCTCAATTAGGTGCTTTTGGAAGCCATCCACAAGCTTCTGGCAAGCTTCTGGTTGAATCTTTGACCACTCCTCTTGACAGAATTGGTGCAGTTCAACTAAATTTGTTGGCTTTTTGACACGGACTTGTTTCTTCAGCACAGTCCACATGTTCTCGGTGGGGTTTAAGTCAGGACCTTGGGAAAGCCATTCTAAAACCTTAAGTCTTGCCTGATTTAGCCATTCCTTTACCACTTTTGATGTGTGTTTGGGTCATTGTCCTGTTGGAACACCCAGCTGCGTCCAAGACCCTTCTGGCTGATGATTTTAGGTTTTCCTAAAGAATTTGGAGGTAATCCTCCTTCTTCATTATTCC
>OOFE01032949.1:7855-18039 GCA_900323365.1 Monocentris japonica | reverse complement strand
TTATATTATATTACATTACAATACATTACATTATATTACATTACAATACATTCCATTATATTACATTATATTACATTACAATATATTACATTACAATATATTACATTACATTATATTACATTACAATATATTACATTACATTACATTATATTATATTACATTATATTACATTATATTATATTACATTACATTACATTACATTATATTACATTACATTACATTACATTACACTACATTACATTACATTACATTACATTACATTACATTATATTATATTATATTATATTACATTACACTACATTACATTAATTAATTATATTATATTACATTATATTACATTATATTACATTACATTACATTACATTACATTACATTACATTACATTATATTACATTACACTACACTACATTACACTACATTACACTACACTACATTACATTACAGGCATTTAGCAGACGCTTACAATAAGTGCCTCAACAGAGGTAGAGAACGACTCAGAAACTGATAAAGGAGCATTTCAACAGATCATAGATAAATATTGCCTCTGTTCTTGCACTCACCATACAATATGTTCATATTTCATGAATTGAATCTGGGGTTCAAGCAGAGAGGAAATGGTGGAGGAAGATGAAGGTGGTTGAAAAAATAAGTAGTAAAAAGAGACACACACACACACACACACACACACACACACAATGGGCCAATCAGAAACAAGATGCGTCATCATCCCTCCAAGACCAGACCATCAGGCCAATCAGTGTCATTTTCGAAACAACACAGAACAAGATGCGTCATCCTTCCAAGTTTCGTCAAAATTGCCCCAGAGGTGCAAGTCTTTCAGCGAAAGACTCTGGCACTGCGCTCGCCTTGGGGAGTGTGATGTTGTAGCCTCTCCAGCTCACTGGGTGGCGCTAATTGAAAACTAATGGAGAATTTGCTTCTGGCTGTGGCTTCCACACAACTTCCCTGTCAGTACAGAGGATTGGCCAATCAGGGATCCTGCAGGAAGTGATTCACCTTTCCAGTCCTACTTGGTTGTTACCATGCTGGATTCAGAACGACTCAACAGAATACATTTTTAAGGTTAAATTCGCTCCAAACAGCTGAAGCTAGTTGACAGGCAATGGTCGAGATGTTTCCAATGTTATTTCTGAAGAGTTTCTTTGGATTGGTGAGTTTTTAACTGTCTGCTGCTTTCATTAGATCGGTTGTTTTTTCTCAGCAGGCCTGTTCTGTCCCATTATATTTATTTCTGTATTTCTTGTTGTTCTTGCTGATGATGTTGTTGTGACTGATGCTTAGTCAGTGTCACTTCAACCAGCTGGTAGTTGATGAGGCGGTGACTCAGGCCATCAGACTCAATTGGTCTCTACTAAGCACATTGGAACTCAGTATCGCCAATATGGCCACATCAGATTGTGATCACATAGGATCACATAGGATCACATAGGATCCCGTCTAATCTGTCTAATTAGCGTTAGCCAGCTAACCTGAAGTAACAAAGCGGGTGACGTTGTTGAAAATAAAAATGGACAAGTGAGCAGCAGCTCTGTTTCCTCCTGAAGAGGAAGACCATCCTGAACGGAGGATGTAGTTAAAGTTAAATGTTCCTGCAGGCGCTGCTGTTGGTTTCTCTGTCTGACGTTGTAATGAGTGGCGAGGCTGAAGCATCCTGTCCAACCTGCACGTCCAACACACGTCCAACACACGAGGCGCGTAGTTTGGACGACCAAAATAACTGAAAAAGTGTGCAGGTGCAGCCACTGAACTGCTCATTCTAACTGTATGTGGTTTATTCACTGATCATACTGACCGATCCTCCATCGATAACACTATTCACTTCAGTACTGGTTCTTTTAGTTAAGGCACCAATGTAAAGATTTTTTCCACTCTTTATGCTTTGTGGTTATTAATATTATTATGTTATTATTTTAGCAGCTGTGCTCTTTGTATTGATAGAAGCTATACAATGCCATTTAGTAAACTAAGCTATAGGCAGAGTGCATTCTGTCAGCAGGATTCACCTCTGTGGTCAGCAGACCTCAGAAACCACCATTACAAGAAACCACCATTACATTCCAGTCATTTAGCAGATGCTTTTATCTGAAGTGACTTACTATAAGAGAACTACTAGTCACCAGAAATCGAAGTGCATTTCCTTCCTAAACAAGCATCTAAGAGCAGAACCAGTGCTAAGGTAAAAATGCAATAAGCTATCTATCTATTTTTTATTATTTTTTTTATAAACAAATAAAACAAATAAGTGCTAAGAGGAAGGGTCAGGGTCATCCTCACTGGGCTCCATACACAGTTGGATTCTTAGCAGCCATCTTCTAATGCTCTCTTAAATAACGTTAAGGCCACTTTTCTGCTTCACATCACCTCACCCTGCCAGTCTCTCGCTGGTGCCTCAGTGTTCACTCCTAAGAATAGGCCTGTCATGAAGACAAGCTTGCATCAACTTCTGGCAAGCAGTTCAAGGCATCTTTCATAACTGTGACAGCTGACAGCTGGGATCACGATGACAGTTAACTCCTGGATAATAGTTTCCGCTGTTGAACTTCTCGAGCGGCGGAGCTCTGGTTTCTTCTGGATCCGGGCGTCACCTTCATCTAGAAAGACGGTGTGTTTTGGCTACAGGCCAAGGCTCTTCTCCCTCATCCTCCTTCCAGAGTAAGGAAGTCATGAGGTTTCTCTGGTTCTACATCTAGTCTGACCATCCACTGTACCGTAGTCTGGGTTTAGCTGGTTCCATACAAGCAAATGTACCATTGTACCACTTTTTACCATTCTAATTTTTAGTCTTAAAATCAGATTTTTCTTACAAACAAAATCTGGATTGAGATACTTTCACTTCTTTCCAGTGTAAGAAGGCATTTAATTAAGGAATGAATAGTAGAAATACTTCAAAAACCAAGAAACCCTTGTGGCTTCTGCTCTTCATTGAAGTCTGCCTCTTACTGGAAGCTTAATTCATTTTCATGGAATTACCTAAAAGTTTGAGAGGTTTTGTTTACTTTGATGGCCTTGGACAGAATAAGGTTACTGTGACAAAGCTCCTGCTCACCCTGGAAGATGGTGAATGGCCGCCAGTATCTCATCTCTTAACTAATCCACGTCTACCAGTGAACATGCTTGTGAATTATTCTCACCTGCTGTCTGTTTTCTCTCTCGCTGCCTGCTGACATGCAGTTCGCTCCTCCTCTTCCCACCACCATCATCAGCGTCAAGGTCCTGTCTAACCTCTCCCCGGGGGGGTGGAGGGAGAGACAGTGCATGTGTTGAACATGATCATGATCATTTGTACATCTTGCTACTTGCTCTCCTAGGTTGAATTCATGGTATCTATAGTGGAAGTGCCAGTCCTTTGCTCCTCCTCATAGCTTGAACAGACTGGAGCTGCATGTCCCAAATGGTCGCTCAAGATAATCCAGTAGTTCATTCATTTTATTTCCCTGCTTATTCCTATCCAGGACTCGCCCGGATAACATTAAAGGGGGCGTGGTTTGGAAAGCGTACTGGTGCATACAGAGCGCCCCAGTAATCCTGATGCCAACATGACTTCAGGTGCGAGTATCACCCAGTTTACTGGAACATGAACTGGGACATGGAAAATCATCTGTTAATATAATGGTATGTTGGTTCCTTTCAGCTTATCAATGTAAAATAATCTGAACCTGTGCAACTGTGAGCATGAAACAGTGTTAGACTGTCACACATGTAGTCGACTCTCACATGGAGAAAACCTCACACTGAGCACAGTTTTGTACCTTCGGCTCATCGTTGAAGGAACAGAGTCTGGAACAATTCAAAGTACCTGACGGCCACTAGGGGCGCTAAAGCGTTACTATCCATCAAAACATCCTGTACTGGAATGACTGACTTCCGGTCTCCGGTCAAACCAGCGTAACACAGATACCCACATTCACACCTATGGGTAACTTAGAGACTCCAGTCCACTTGACTGTCTCTGAGCTGTGGGAGGAAACAACGTTCAAACGCCACACAGGAAATAGCGGTGATCAAACCCAGGACCTGCTTGATGTGGGGCCACCGGGCCACCCTGAAGATAATCTGTTTTAATGATAGCTTGGGTTTACACATCACTTTTCAAAGCACCTGACATGCTCCTGAAGTATCTCACCTCATCCATTACAATGACCACTTAGACTACCTGTGCACCAGTCAGCACCCGTGGCCTTGCCTAGGGGGGCAGCACGCCGGGCTTATTACTTCAGAGGCCACAGCACCGTCAGGGTCTCTACCTGAAGCTTCGTTTTTGGTGAGGGACTGAGATATTTGACATTACCATAGTCTGAGACGCTGTAGATCACCATTTCCTCTGAGAGTCTGCAAACTCCCAGTAAGGTTTTATTAAAGGCAGTGATTTATCTAATCTGGAGTGAGGAGCGATGATGTGTGAAACCACGGCAGAGAGGAGAGATGATTAAACCTCTCTAGTGTCAGGGAGATGGTCCCTGTCAAATCTTGCTCCCCGTCAGAATTTAAGACCCCACCGTCATGACATGTCGTCCTCTAAACTCTCCGCCGTTCTCTCATTTTCTTTTATTCATCCCTTTATTCTTTAATCCTCCGTTGATGTGGCGGAAACACAGAGCCATGAAGTTTAATTGCTGCAAAGACGATGGGTGAAGAAGTCATTTGAGGTAACTGGGAACTTTTATGTTCTCTCATAACGTCGTCAGATCCAATAGTACTGGTTCAAAATATTTAGCAAAGTAGTTGGTCAGTGAGTTTACTACCATCATTTATCAAAAACTAATAACATTTTTTACTCCATTATTTAGAACTGATACAAATCAACATTTTTAGATCTTTGATGAATGCTCGTATGAAATTGAAATCTATCTGAACATCTGGTTCACACCATTTGGTCAGGTTTGTCACACCAGATATTTCATTCAGATTAACACATGGATGCTCCTAATACACAACTCATACCAGATACTGACTAAATGAATATGGTCCTCTCTGTCTTGTTGTTGCTGCTGCTAGTGCTTTAACTTTGAAAAAGGATGAAAAATTTAAGAGGTTGAAAAATATTTGCAATCAATAATTACAATATTTTAAAAAAATGATGTAATCTTGTTTGAGAAATATCATTTGACTAGAAATCGGTATTACGTTTTGATAAATGATGAAACAAAAGAGCTCTTGGTGGTGGACTCAGACTTTTGGACCCCGCTGTATGCATGTGTCTCTTTGTGTTTTCATGTGTGTGTCTGCAAGATGATGAAGCCTCGTCTCTGTGTATAAATAATACAGCTCAGTGGGATTTTCATTTTCTCCCTGATTGACTCTGAATTGGAAAAGCATCCTCTGGACACTGATGGCTGGGAATACTGCGAGTGACATCAGACTGAAAGGCAAGACAGCACAGAGAGAAGAGATGTGAGAGAGAGATACGATTAGAAAAAGAAAGAGCTTCATCACAACAGAGAATTTAAAAGAGGCTCCAGCAGTGTGACAGTGAGGAAGAAGTGGTAAAGGAAAAGAGTAAAACAAGAGGCTTATTATGTGATAGATATCTCTTCAACAGTATCTCATTCAGAAGCTCTTGTGGTCCTCACCGTCCTCCCACACACCTGATCGATCAGCTCAAAGCCCATGGTCAATAAGTGACCTATCAGAAGGCCTACAACACACTCTTAGATCCAATCAATACTCCTCTTGGTGAGCAATGTTTTTTTTAATGTAACAAATAGCACCAACACTTTGGCATCATTACCACTGAAACGTAGACGGTTGTCTCCTGATCAAAGGAAGGCCTCCCGAGAGACACGGCATGTACTTAAACCAAACATTGTCTCACCAATCCAATTAGAGAACATGCCATTGCAACTGACAAGCAGATATTGTGCTTTTGTTTGGTGGAATACGAGGAGAATCCAAGGGTCCGCAGACCCTTGAGGACCGGGGGAGTATCCAAAGTGTCCCATCCAGTTAGCTTCCAGGGCGTCTCAGCTCTGGGCTGTTTGCTGTGTTGTTGCATTGGCGCAGCTCTCTGTGCGTTATTAAAAGCTGTGCAGTGTCCCACTGTCAAAACACAGTGGGCCGTGGAGAAAGTTAGAAGGGTGAAACCAGCGGGAACACGGCCCCAAGTCTGAGGACAACAAGCTACTCTTTCATAATGGAAACACTTTGAAGTTCGCTAATTCAACAGCAGTTGCTACATCATAATAAGCTACCACTCTGAAGTTTTGGCTCCAACTTCTGTTCCAAAGCATATTTTGATGCTGCACAAGCCTGTAGAAGTGCTCATAGGCTATGAATGCACACACACACACACACACACACACTCACACACTCACATCTACACATTGCTATGCAGAGATTGGAGTTTTAGTTCAACCAACATTTCTCAGGCCAGAGCTGCTCTGGAGGCAGAAATAATCTCCACCCATTTAACTCATTTTGCCAGTTAAGTTATGTCATTTGTGCACCTCAGCCATTGAGACCTAATGTTACCATGTCTTGAGACATACTGAGCATGTACTTGGGCAAAACATTGAGCGTGAGGTGTTCTTTCACTGCAATGTGAATGGCACTTAAGTAACATTAAAGTGAAACCCTGTGATGAAGCTAAGAGAGGAGCTAGCTAATATTATGAAGTCTAGTGTAAGTAAGTAAGTAAAACTTTATTTATATAGCACTTTTTTAACAGAGGTTACAAAGTGCTTTACATCAGCAAAGATGCAGAAAAAGGAAAACACAGACACAAAGCACATACAAAGAGAATACATTCAAAAGTACATACAAACACAACGCCCGGAGCACGCCATGAAATTAAAGAAAGGCCACCCTAAAAAAGTGGGTTTTTAACTGTTTTTTTAAAGCAATCAACAGAATCAGCTGATCTGATGGGAAGGGGGAGATTTGTTCCAGAGTCTGGGTGCCAGAACAGCAAAAGCACAGTCGCCTTTGGTTTTTAGTTTGGCACGCGGTTTTGGTTGGATGACCTAAGTGACCGCTCGGTGGTGTAAGGGCTTAGTAGCTCGGAAATGTAGGCAGGAGCTAAGCCATGTAGTGCTTTAAAAGTGATTAAAAGTGAATTTTACTGGCAGCCAATGTAGTGAGGCTAAAACAGGAGTGGTGTGAGACCTACGGCCAGTCCTAGTTAATAGCCTAGCTGCTGCTGAAGACGTCACGGCAGCTTGACTACGGCAAGTGAAGAGGGCATTGCAGTAATTGAGACGGGGAAAAAATGAAGGCGTGGATAATCCGTTCTAGTGCTCTGGTTCTAGCCAAACTAGCCATACTAGCCTATAGCTATCTAGGTAAGCTAGTCGGCTAGCATGCTGACCTTCCAAGATCATGAATTTATGTTTTTATTCATGTTTCGACCAGAGTTCCTTCTTGTCCGGTTTGCCAGTTACTCTCAGAGCAGCTCTGCCTCTGAGAAATGCTTGTATAACTGAATCTCCAATCTGCTCACAATACATGAAGTTTCTATCAGATTTCCTGCGTGCAAAATTCTTTCTTGACTCTCCGAATGCTCACTATTTTGCATTAGTGGTTTCATATTTCTCAGAGGAAATAGAGTCAATGCTGCCCATCCCCAGATACAAATATCAGTTGCCACAAATGGCCGTCTTCCCCATGAATATACAACAGCCTGTTCACAGAAACTCTGCAGAATTTTTCATTGGCAAATTGTCAGCCTCTTTGTTTTTGGTTGCTGGTAATATATGCACCTCTCACAGTTTCTGGCTGGTAATGATCTTGCACTTTTCAGGGAAATTGGATTATTACACAATAAAGAGCATTCATCAGGAGAGAAAGTGCCTCTGTGAAGTGGAGAGAAGGGAACTTTCCAGTGGTAGGCAGTTTTTAAAAGTCCACATTGACAACATTGTGCCAACGTCAGCCTGAATTCAGTGTTCCTGAGTCATATGGAGTTCAGGGTAGGAGGTGTTCACCAAACGGCGTGGAGGGAGTAAAAGCAGCAGGTCAGATTGAGAGGATGCAGGTTGAAAAAAGGGGCCAGAGGTTAAGAGACCATTAATGCGTGGACGTGTCCGGGCTTTGCAGGCATTGATCTATGCTGAAGATGCTGCTTTGGTTTGGTCTGTTTCTCTTCTCTCTCTGCTGAAGGGGTTTGGAGATTTCACCTTCAACTTCTTATTAGACTTACAAGACTATCTGCTGCTTTCTCAGCTCTGCTCCTCTTTTGATCACTATCAGAAAGTAGATCTATTTTGTGCCTGCCTGCCTGCATCTCTCTCTCTCTCTCCAGCACAGCAGGGCAGTTTGTTATTCCAGTTAGTTGTTGGCATTTCTCTCAGGCTGCTGTGCATACAAAACATGCCTCCATATCTCTGAAGGCAGAAAAGGGCAGGCTGGATTGTGCCAGTGTTCAGGTTGGTGTAGTTGACCCTGGCATGCTGTGTCCTCTGCCTCCCACAGAACTGGCACTGGGCCACGGTGTCCACCGGCATGTCAGCCTCACCGCCGTCCGACACCTGATACCAACCACTGGACTGGAGGGTGTGTGTGGCTGCTGGAGATAGCAGCAGGATGAGAGATGAGGACAAGGCAGGAGAACATCTCATAACAAAAAAAACTCCAACTCACACCCACAAATGAGCTCAACATACTGTGGCAGACTGGGGTATCTGCCACAGAGAAACTACCTTCTACATCAACCATCTCGCCCCAGCTGAATGCCGCGTCCCCGCAATGTCGTAATGACCGTTATTTCCAACTTCCCATTGGGAAAAAACAATCACGACAGGTCGTGGTAGGCGAATTGGGATTTTTCTTACAGACCCCCATCTATCATCTATCCCACTGGACCTTATGAACTGCAGAAGTAACAACAAAGTGTCAACAAACATGGAGGAAAATGCGACAAACATGCCAGCAACGTCTGTAATTCAAGGTAAGAAAAAGTATTTTTTTCGAAGCCTGACAGACATTTCTATAGTTTAGCTTACCGTCTTTGTTTGCTTTGCTCTTTGAGGTCTTTAAGGATTAGAAAACAATGCTGGTTGATAGAAAAGTATCTTACAATGATGAGGAGCAACATCACAAACATTGACCTGCTGACGGCCATCTTGGATGTGGGCGTTTCCAACAATTTTAACCAGTTAAACACGTGAACACTTCCAAGTTGTAGTAACGACTTGAGATTTGGTTCTTCCGCTTTTTTCCCACATCATGTGAACGTGGCACAATCAGCCAGGTGGGCTGATTGGTCTTGAAGAGACTTGAAGAGGCTGCTGAAGGTCCTCCTGACACGTCTCATTTCTAAGGATAAGCTTGAGTTCTAGTAAGTAATTAAAAGTATCATTTTTCCTGCGTGATCTGACTTTTACCTGAGGGGGCCACAATACACACCCACCCAAACAAAACAGACCATACCTGTGCAGTGCCACTAGCCCACACAAGTACAACTAAATGCATGCAGTCAGACCTTCTTCTCTCACAGAAGATGGTGCACTCTGCAGCCGCCAGACATTCATAGATGTGACAATACGTTGCCTTAGAGGAGAGCACATGTACTCCACCCTGAGGCCACTCCTTTCAACGCTGACAGACAGAGAGATGCATCCCTGTCTGTCTGTAATTATGGAAAGCTCTGCACTGCACTGGCATCATCCACCCATCCCATGACTCCTGGTGATGACCTAAATGTCACCGTTGTATTGAGAAGAGAGGAATATTGCATAGCTTGCACAGATACAAGCACACACAGTCAGATGTTTTTTTTTTTTTTTGCCATCATGAATTTTGTAGATATCCTGGAAATGGGGATGATTTGTATTCTGCTGTCCCCCAGGCAGTTAGCGGTGACTGGTAGCTTACCGGCCACGCTTGGTTTTTCACAAGAATATGCCTTCTTTCCTGCTTCATTTGTCCGTTTCTTTCCTTGCTTTCACTCTCTGCAGTCATGATGGTCGCTAATCACCTGGTGGAAACCTGTCTCTCTTGATTCCTGCTCCTCGTCTCATAAATCCTCAGGATTTTAAAGCTGCTACATGTAGAATATTTACGTTGATTTATCGTTCTCAAATGAATTTGGATGGCACAGCTGTAGCAAAATGAGAATACCGCCAAGAGAACTGGTTCATTCTATGCATTGTTTATCTGTTTATTCTGTGTCCCCGGGTACGATTTCCCACGAATTGTGCAGGACTGACTGCTTCACTTTGAACAGCGCA
>OOFE01032944.1:3003-13644 GCA_900323365.1 Monocentris japonica | reverse complement strand
CTCCAAATTCCCCAGATCTCAATCCGGTCAAGCATTTGTGGGATGTACTGGAAAAACAAGTCCGATCCATGGAGGCCCCACCTCGCAACTTACAGGACTTAAAGGCTCTGCTGCTAACGTCTTGGTGCCAGATACCACAGGACACCTTCAGAGGTCTTGTGGAGTCCACGCCTCCACGGGTCAGAGCTGTTTTGGCGGCACGAGGGGGACATACACAATATTAGGCAGGTGGTTTTAATGTTATGGCTGATCGGTGTATATAGCTACAGAAACACTGAAACCATGGGCAACTGGGCAAAAGGACTGTGCATCAAGCACAGCTCAAGGCTGCTTGGATCACCAGCACCAAAAACTCAAGGCTCAAATTACCCTGTCAGGGAACTCCAGGATTCCCTTTCCTCCTCATTCAAGTGCAAGGGGAAGCCAAAACTATGCCACTACTCTTATATAGAAGACTAGAGGAAATCTAGTGGAGTGGCACACTGCTCTGAACAGGACAGATCTTGCACACTGCTGCTTGTACACTTCAGGCTGGAATAGACAGGCACTAAACTTATATTTCCACAACAACATGGGCTAGTTGTGCCTTTCAGTTTACAAAGTTGATGCATCAACATGATAGTAAATACCTTACATTGGAGGCTACAGTCCACTACCTTAGGAACATACTAATCCGGTAGACAAAGTTCCCATTAGAGAACTGATAAGATAATTTAATGTAAAAACAGCAGATTACTATTATTTCATGCATTTGGCATGTGAAACCAGCTGAAAAAAATACATCATTCTGAAAATGTAATTAGCGATTTAAAATAATGTAGTTGTATTTCATCAAGTCAAAAGAACTGATTAAATTCCAGCTGCCAGTTGCAGCAACTTAATGTACATTCAATTCTAAGTTAGGGTGTAAAGTTGACACTAAACGTTGCATTGAAACTAGTTAGCTTGACATTAAATTGTCTTTGTTCGGTTGCACCATAAAAACTTAAGTTACATCTGAACTAGCAGAGTGTAAAGGGACTACTGTCCAAAACATTGTCGCAGACGGTGACATTTTCACCTTCTGTGGCCAATATTATCATCTTACACAATTGCAGGGAAAAAAACAGAGGATAAACCTCGCCATTTAGAAATGTCACCAAACGTCCAAATAAAATATATAAATTGTGTGGTATTTATTCCTCTGGGTCCGTCAGCAAGTTTTCACATCTATCAAATTGACACGCCATGTCAATGTCTATTTTACAGAAGGCTTTATACTTCATAGGGGTAGGTGTAATTTTGAAGTTGTAACTGATGTCTACGTTGGAACTATTTCAGTTGGTGCAACTTTTAAAAGGTAAGTAATGAGCAACTAAACTACCAACTCAGACTTAGTGAGAATTTATCTGAAAACTAGCCTACGTTTGAACTTCAGTTTAACTGGTGCAACAGGCTGCAGGACTCCAAGGTTTCCCTGTCTGGATTACTGCGCTACGAATTCCAGGAACTCTGACTCCCGAGGGCCATGGACCCAGTTAAGACTGACCTGAGAGTACCAACCATGCCTAAAATCTACATCTGAATCACAGTCAATAGTGTAGCTTCTCCTGTGGCATCATAGTCCCACTGTTTTAGGAGAGCCTGATGTGTATTCTGTTTGAGCAGTTTTTTCTTAATAAAAAGAAGATGTTTTATTCCCAGCAAACACACAACTGTCAACTTATCACAATACCGTTGAAACAATACAGCTGCAAGGAGCAAATCTCGAGTTCAATCTCAAATAGGAATGTTAAAAATTAAAGGCTGACAGGGGCTAGGTTGTGGGAATGTTTAAGCTTTGAAATATCTGCCCGATGTGGTTGTTAGTCCCTATAGTATACATAATAATTCTCATCCATCTTAATATTTCTTTAACAAGCTCCCTTTGATTGATCTGCATAAAATTTTCATGCATGTATCAAACATTGGTCCCAACAAATACAAGTTTCACAATGAATATAATAGGCCCTAGAGCAGAAGAACTATATTTCATGACATTTGGTCTGCCAGATTCAAATTTGTTGCCAGATATTTGCTGCCCCTGCGTGTTGTCTTGAAATTTACTTGAGGTAGAGTAAGGTAAGTAATCATGGACAAGTGCCATGATGAGTGGAGGTTTTGTTTTTGGTCTATTACTGATAGGGGAAGCTTTGGTGTAGATCACTCAATAATTGAAAAAGCCTTGGTGAAATGAAATTTCAAAAGAAAATGGAGGGACAGCAGATGGATAATAATAAACCAGGACCAAAACAAAAAGGGTTTCCGTGTCTATGAGAAATAAAAAAACACAAACTCCTAAAAATATGCATGTTGCCAGCATCAAAGTTGTCAAAAATGCTTATCCTGAACCCAGGCAAAAGTTAATCAAACACAGACTTTGTCATACAACTAATGACATTACAACCTGCTATTACGGAGCAGGGCATACCTTTTATTAATGGGCTTCTCCTCCTTCTGGTAGGGTTTTACAAACCACTTGCCAATGCGGACGAAGCCGCGGTTCATGAGACAGCGTTCCAGGAGGTTGTGGATGGCTTTGAACAACAGCGTGCGGCACTCATAGGACAGCCCGCTCTCCCACTCGCCATCCTCTTCACCTGAAACAAGGCAGACTTTAACCCAGATACTTTTAAGAAACATACCTTCTGTCTTGTGAATAGAACTGCCTGTTGTTAGTTATCGTACGCCTACGTGGATGCTTAGATTGGCTCTGTAGACAGATGACTATGGTAATACTTGCTGTGACCCCACTGAGCATATGACAAGAAGTGATTTCTGCATTTTTGGTTATAATGCAAAAACTTAAATACAAACAAGGCAAGTCATACAAACAACAACTCACTCAGGTGCTAAAGGTAATGGCGTTTGAGACATAAAATGAAACATTTCCTCTTTAAGTTAAATAATTGAATCTGTTCTGAAAAAGTTCTAAATGTGTTCTCCAGGTGAGGCCTGCTCCTTGAAATTTCTTAAATGCTGCAGTCATAAACAATGTTTTGAAAAGTGGCATACGTCACCGGGAATGAATGTGAATTTCCACATTAAAACATTGAAACAGGAGACAGGATAGGAGATGAATTGTGTGGTCTATATGGCATTTTCCAGAGATATTAATATTTGCAAGAACAAAGATGAAAAGAATCCAAAAATCACTACTGTGTGATGTGACTTAGTGGTAGCTGGCTCTAAAGCTACCATGCAAGCTTGTAGCGCCAAATCTGTGGCTGAGGCCCAATGGATTCCTGAAGGCCTTACAGACTTGGTTTAACAAAAACAACTTTGCCAAAAAGCCTGTAGGCTATCATAACAGATTATCGCCAGACTTTGTATCATCGAAGTAGCAACAGAATTCTATGCCATAATTCAGAATTGCTGGCACCGTTTAGGTGGAAAAGCTTGAACAGAGATTGTACGAATCCACCATGTTTGCCTACCGTTCACTATCAAAACAGCAGCTCCAGAAAGTGTCTCTTAATAGTCTTGAATCTCTGGATTCTACCTTAAGAAGAGTTGTACTTGACTACAAATACTAAATAAACTACCAAGATCATTTAGTAAAAGTTGATTCATCAACCAGTTCTTCTTCTTCTTAGTAGTAACATGTAGGTTCTTGTGCAGGGTCCACATATCATTCAGAATATATGTACAACTGTGCATACTATTAAAATGATGCATTAAATAAAGTGGAAGTGTAATCAATGAAGACATTGCAAGATTTACAAATCAGCATATTACGACTGCAGAAAACACCTGGAATGTAACATGCACTTACTTGAGAGCTCATTATGGATGAGCTCAGCGAAACTAGGGTCATCCCCCCACCAGAAAAGCCAGAGCTCTCTGCGACCGGGGGTGTGGTGCCTTCTCCACACGCTCAGCACATCTGCCGCCAGGCATCGGCTGAAGCTGCACAAGATAGGGTCTTCCTCAGTCACAGGAAAAAGGATGGGTGAAGATGTAGGTCCTTGCCACACAAAACGCCGCCATTTTATCCCGGTCAAATCAGCCTGAGGGATGGAGAGAAACCATCAAAGAAGTTTGAGAATGGATGAACAGAGAGTTGCATAGTTGCAGCACTAAAACCAATCTTTTGTTGTTTACTACATAACTCAGTAAGTGTGTATCCCTCAACCCTGCACACAGTAATGTGCAACTGCAGACTACTTTTCTTGTCAAACAGAAAATCACATCTGATTAGGAAAGATGAAAACTTGAGGCTTGCTGAAAACATGGTACGTTATACAATATTGTGAACACGTGATACCACAGTCAGCTTGAAACCATTACTGTCATGCAGTAATTTACTCATCAGTTATAAACAACTGCTGAGGCACTCTTGGAAGTCTGAAAAGCAAATTAGTTTGCTTCATATACAACGCCAACTATTTGATTTATCCATCATCCTCCGAGATGTGTAGATGTGTCAGACAATGTTGCAGTGTCACTTTAATTAAGAAAGAAATAGTATATGTTAAACAGGTTTAGTTTGCCATTTTTGTCGGCTTGACCGGCTACCAGCTTGTAGCTAACGTTAGCTGAATATTTTTGTTACCAATGCCGTATAAATTGAAGATCAGGCTAAATTCAATAACAACTGTAACGTTATAATGTAGTGTGCGCTGTCTACCTTATTAAAGTTATCTAGATCACGATTTTGCAAGTTGCAGGCCTGATGCCTTCACTCCAGGCTGCAACTGACGTTACAAAGCTTGTTGCCTCATTAGCCAAAATGGCTTTCTGGCCTCTCAAGAGCTAACGTTAGCTAGCGCAAAGAGCAGAGTGTCTTACCAAGCAAAATAGGTTGGAGTGGCAGTCCTCCAAACTGGCCCCGTTTGGTACAAAGCACGAACTCATCCTTTCACTGCGTGGATGTAATGTCACAGTCCATTGTCTCTATCGCCACGAGGAGTGATGACTTTAGCTAACTTGTTGGCAAAGCTTTGCGTTATTTAGTTGTAATTATCCCGTTGAAGCGCAAACGTTACCAACTTGCTAGCTACAGCTAGGTAATGCTAGTCAAACAAACCGAACTTCTAACCGGCGCTAGCCACTGCTAGCTTGATAGCTAAGCTAACGTTAGACAGCCAACCAGAAAGCGTCAACTGTAAGCTTCTGGCTATTCGATTCATCAATCCTATTTGAAATGTATTGTCTGATCTTGTTAGCCACCAGCTTGCTGCTACATAACCTTAACGCCAAATAGGAAACGTTACTATGACATGGGCAGGCTAACCTTCAATCAAACACCAGAAAAGCTGTGGCGCAATGAAAATATAAGAGATCGCAAGCTAATAAACTTCACCTCAATAGCTTAGTCCCTGGTTAGCTAATGCTAATGCTAGCTAGCTGATCTGAAACAATTTCAAAGCAAAGGAACTCTCCCCTCCCCCTGATCTCTTAGCTTGCTAGCACACAAGCTAACATACCAGAGCTCCAACGGTAGCTAGCTAGCTAAATAAAACAATTAGCTACGCCGCCCTCCCCGTTAAAACCACCACAATGCTCTGACATAATAAAACTACTCTTAAAATGAATGAAATGCCAAATCCGCGATATTACTCATCGGCTACTCCTATCTCACACATCCATGGGTCCTGCAGATTTCCATTATTTCAGTTCATGGATTGAATTCTTTAATGGCGGCCAGGAGGACAACTCTGCCTCTCAACTCCTATTGGCCAATTTGTGGTAATGGGGGCGTCATCCGGCTTCAAGTAGCTCCATGACTTCACAGGTTTATACAAGATGAAAGCATAAATGCATCTGCCACTCCATAATATCTGTTTCTAAACTTATTTCATGATTTATCGCGCAACATCTGCTGCCCATGACAGTCTCACAAGCAAGTAAGCAGTATCTTGCGCCTGGATTTTTGGAGAAAAAAATGAATCCAGTTTGTAGTGAAACTCTAGAATAGATCTTGGAGATGAATATGAGAGCAATCCTATTGTCTGACTGAGACTTTTTGTATTAAACGATATGCGTACAGTGATACGTAGACCAAGTGGTGCAGACAAGATAGGGGGCGTCAGGTGTGCATACTGAGACCCCAATGGGAATTAGGCTAATAGATCCTATGCATCTCAGCTTCACTACTGTGCATTCTGTGAAAAACTTTTTTTTGTCCACGACTTCAACACTATGCTGTAAGGAACTTCTGCTCTTTTGCTAATAGTAACGCAATTAAAAATACACGGTGCAAAGAGCAACTGTAAATCATTGTATTATTGTTTTGTAATACATATGATTTAATTTAGTAAATAATGCATTCAGTCTCATGCATTTCAACGCCATCTTCTTAACCTGTCATATCGAAACCTAACCACACGACGGAGACGTTTCCAAAGCAATATCTCGTCCCTCCCAAACAGGCGGAGCTACAGAGACAAACGTCAACAACATGCCGGAGCTGCTCAGTGAAACAGAAGAAGGAAAGAGCCATCAAGGAATTAAGCCGTCTCACAACATCGTGTCTTTAACATCTCAATTTGTTGATGATAATTTAACATTTGTGCGGGTAGGAACCATCCTTGTGTGGAATTGATAGCGGAGCAGCATTTGACTGACTGGTACTGCAGGGGCGTCAATTTGATGGGGCTAGGTAATTTACGGTACTTGCCATACATCAGCCCCAGTGCGTTCAAATTTGATCTTTAAGTTTTTTTTATCATTACAATAAACTGCAAAGATCAAGCAACATTTGCCAGAAATGTGTTTGGAAGCCTTAAACTACATCAGAGGAGCATTCAGGACCGATGTTTCCTCCTCTGTACACGAGAGTTTGGTTAAATGCGTCTACTGACCAAACACCGATATCCCGTCACTCATTAGTGATTGCTCCGGTTGTCCCAAGCAGTTTAGTTGACATAAGGTTTGAATGTTTTAGTGTAAATTATATGAAATGCAGGGACCTTTCCATAAATAAAGGTTTACTGAATAGATGCCCCTGTGGCACTGGTCCTGTCAGCATCTGACTCACTGTCATTGTCCAGCACATGATCAACTGAGTTTATATAACTGGTATCACTGTCACTCTGTCAACTCAACTCTAAACTGCCTGCTGCTCTCTTGTCTTTCACACAGAACATCAGTACTGGACTGGCAATTGCTGGTGTTATTGTAATAGCAAGGAGTATCAAACTGGTAAGAGAGGAAGGTGCATATTGGGGAAAGGGGCTGCTGAAAATGTCAATGGATATAGAGACCCAAATCGAACACGTGCTAACTTAGGCTAGAGTGTTTGGCCCTGCTGCCCACACTGAAACTTGAATCACATCATGGCTCCCCTACTTTAGCTCAGACTTAAATTTGATGCTCGACTATTCTTCACTAGAATGGAAAATGTACAGACTATCCTTACTGACTATCAGCCTGATTCAGACCAAAAAGCTCCTTCAATCAAGCTAATTAATTCCAAATTGTGTTCTGTCTTATAATTGAAAGATGTCAGTTAAGTGCATTTTCAAATATTTTACCAGAGTGAGAGTCAGTAGTTTTTGCACTCATTTATTTTGTTCCACCTCCTCAGATCACCAAATTTGGAGCTGTATCTGAGATCCCTGCTCGCTTTATTGAGGGGAACGTCAGCCTTCGTGGGAGAGTTCATACTATCACAGAGAAAGGTCTAGAAGTGGAGCATGTCCCAATTCATCTCCCAGTCCTCTCTCCATTACTTTCAAAACATAAGGGTAAAGTGGGATATCCTTTAAGTGATGAAATCATTAATACATGCACACAGACACACACACTTCAGAACCACAGATTAAAGACAATTAGGCTGGAGCACAAACCCTTGATACACTGTCTGCCTACAGAGTGTGTCCTTCACAGCTGTCTCCTATTGACAGCTCTCCATACACAGATTAACCTATTAGAAATATGTTAGTTAATTTGTTGTAATTAGTACATCATTTCTGTGTCAACAACATGAATCTCAGCTGCGGTTTCTCTGTTTAATTCAGTACAATGATAATGTAATGTAGGTCTTTAAATGTTTTCTTTGTTTCAGAAAGACAATGTTTCATATATACTATATGAACCTTTATATTAATGAATCATATATATGGCTTCCATCTTAATTGATATGTTATACTACAGTGGGGTCCAAAAGTCTGAATCCACTACCAAGAGTTTGTTTTCATCATTGATCAAATTTATTTTTTTTTACTCAGTTGATAGTTCTTATTTAAGAACACATTATTTAGAACTGATACAAATGAAGTTTTTAGATATTTGAGAAATGCTTGTATGAAATTGAATCTTGTTCACACATTTGGTAAGGTTTTCTCAAATTGTTGTCACACCATATATTTCATTCAAATATTAACACATGCTCCTAATAGACAGTTTGAATTGTTTTGGTCTTTTAACAACTAGTACTAGATACTGACTAAATTAATACGGTCATCTACGTGTTGTTGTTGTGCTTTAAAGGGAATTCTGTTGAAAAATATTTTAAATGATAAATCTTTTGATTTTTTTTATTATTTTTTTTTAATTATGTAATCTTGTTTGAGAAATATCATTTAACTAAAAATGTGTATGAGGTTTTGATGAATGAACAATGAAACAAAAGAGTTCTTGGTAGTGGACTCAGACCTTTGGACCAAACTGTATATATTGCTGTAATTCAGTGAGTTCAAATTTTGTCTTGATACAATGGAATGTCATTGTGACTCAAAGCTGCCATGTATGTATCATATAGTCAATCTTCAGTACAGCCGGTGTTTAGTTTTATTCTCCCCGTGAGTGAGATCGCCCGGTAAGCTTGTTAGTCCCAACAAGCCAGTTGTGTTATTAAATCATGGCTCTCACTACACTATAAAACCAGCTAGAGCGTGCTCCATCAGCAACTTCACTATGGACAATTCACATGAATTGGTCTCCTCTATCTAGTTAGAAGTATTACCGTTGTCCCATTTGACCTTCTAACCAACGAACCACTGAAATGTTTAATGTCAAGCATGGCTGCTTGTTGATTCACTTCCCTTTGAGGAAACCCAAATCAAATTTCCTGATAGTATCGGTCCTAAGTGATAGTTATAGGACCTGGGACATTCAGATGAGATATTTAATATACAAAATGTGACATTTGTAACATAGGTATAGACAAGTATGGAAAAGTCTTGGGAAATTCATGGAATTTCATTAGCAGAAAGGTTTAGGAACCCTGGTTCTATACCTCACATACTCTTGAGTCTACATAACTACACTACTCTACATGACGACTACTGGTACAACTACCACAGGTCAGCTTTTACCTGTACTTCACAGAAATGTCTACCACAGGAGTAAACGGCCCTTCTTTGTCCTCTTCAGGTGTGGACGTGTCCCCATTGGTGGTGCAGCTGGCAGGAGTGGAGCTAACTCCAGAGGGGAGGTTATGGCTGGAGAAGCACCTGGCCCCTGCCCAAATAGTCTGGCTAAAACTCATCAGCCGAGAGCACAGTATACTACACTGTCTGGTGTCTCACAGCAAGGTCTGAAAAAAAAACCTTGTTTCCTGGCTGTCTGTTTTACAGGCCCATGTGATAGTGCTTACAGTTTGCTTATAGTGATGTAATTTGAGTGCCCATTTCCTACAGTAACCAACTTCTGTCTCTCTCCAGCGGGGGTCGATGTGGAGCAAATGTATGAATGAAGAGGTTCTTAGGCTTGGTTTGGCACGCACGGCGCCTATCTTTGGCGTCCCGCCTGACTCTCATCTCTATTGGCGTCTCCACAAACAGCTCCTCAAGGCACAGGTTAAAGCTGAGAAGAAGGGACGGGGTCTGTGGAAGGAGGACAGCCTATGGGAGAGGACCTCAAAGGCTGTCAGGGACAACACTTTATTGAGACTCATAAAGAGGCTCTTCAAGAGGACTTGACGCACTAAATGATTGATCGATCCAATGCAGAATCCAAAAAAAAGATTGATGGCTTTGAAGTCTGATTTAATTAAAACACGACAGCACACTTAAATGACATAAAAGGATAGACAAAGGATTCTAGAAACTTACGAGGGATTTAAGATGAAAAATTCACACATTCATCTATGTAATCATAACGTATGAGAGTGATGACTGACATATTAATCAGTGGGACATTGTAAAAAGCAAAATCTCACAAAATCTCTCACTCTGTTGAGAGTTTCTTTATTCCACTCATTTTACACCTGTATCAAAGGATCAGGGTTTTCCCCAGCCTTCAGTAGTCTTGGCTCTGTGCAGGCATTCACTGTCTGCTAATTTCATCCAGTCTGTTTAAACTGATACAATTGCTCCTGATACTTATCACTTCTTCCATTAGACCGCGACCCTAAATATGTCTGTTCCCTGGCCCTGCCTCCTCTGTTGGTGTCACCCCACACACAAAAAAAAAGAAGAAGGGGGGTGTATTTTAATGGTGTTCAAAAGGAGGGGGGTCCACTTGTCCCTCTCTGAGATCACTGTTGCTATAGAAACACCAGATCTGAAAGACAAAGCCTATCAAGGGCTAAACTTTACATTGCCCCCCTGAAACCTCATGGGAGCCGTGTGTGTGTGTGTGTGTGTGTGTGTGTGTGTGTGTGTGTGCGCGCGCGTGTGTGCGTGTGTGCGTGGAAGAGGAGGAGTCTTTAAAAACATAAACCAGGCCCTTAGA
>OOFE01032938.1:11258-34129 GCA_900323365.1 Monocentris japonica | reverse complement strand
CTGTAACAGGAGTCATTGTCACATCACTTCTATCACTATTATCCCATAACCCTCACATCACTGACTTCAAAAGTCTTGAGGATTCAACAAGTCATTCTCTCTTCTCCCCTTCTGAGTCAGTCTGTCTATCTGTCTGTCTCTATCTATCTATCTATCTATCTCTGTCTGTCTATCTATCTATCTATCTATCTGTCTATCTATCTATCTATCTATCTATCTATCTGTCTGTCTCTATCTATCTATCTATCTATCTATCTATCTATCTATCTATCTATCTATCTATTTGTCTATCTGTATCTATCTATCTATCTATCTATCTGTATTTTTGTCTATCTATCTATCTATCTATCTATCTATCTATCTATCTATCTGCCTATCTGTCTGTCTATCTATCTATCTATCTATTTGTCTATCTCTATCTATCTATCTATCTATCTATCTATCTATCTATCTATCTATCTACCTATCTATCTATCTATCTGTATTTTTGTCTATCTGTATCTATCTATCTATCTGTCTATCTATCTGTCTATCTGTCTGTCTGTCTATCTATCTATCTGTCTGTCTGTCTGTCTGTCTGTCTGTTTGCCTGTCTGTCTGTCTGTCTGTCTGTCTGTCTGTCTGTCTGTTTGCCTGTCTGTCTGTCTGTCTGTCTGTCTGTCTACATGGACATTAACATGAGCAACAGCACAAGTGAAGCAACTGCATCCCCACTTTCAAATCAGGAAGAGCAAACAACTGTTTTTGTTTTTACCATTTATAAACAAGCCGCCTCCCCTGAATCTGAATGACAGGTATCAGTGGCTCTGTTTTTGAGTTCACGACCCCTCCCCCCTCCACTCCAGTGGCTGGGCTCAAACTATGTCACTGGCTAAGGCAACTTTAAAACTTCAAAACCAGTTGCACACATGCAGTTGTAATGGTTTACAGGCCATGACCAGTTTTAGCTGACACATCCTGTTGTCCACGATTAGCAGCTAAATGAGAGAGAGCAGATGTTACTAGCGCCGTTCGCTGTGTTACTTAACATTATATGGCAACAAATGGGCTCACTAGCATCACCTAACGTTAAATCTCATTCCTTAGCCTCGCTTTTATTTCAAGACCTTTATTATTGTTTTGAATTGCCTTTTATGACTCTTGCCTTTCTTTTATGTTACCTTTTTTATTGCTTCGCAGTTTATCTTTATGTGTTTTCATCCTTAGTAAAGCATTTTGTAAGTGTTTTGAAAAGTGCTATATAAATAAAATGTATTATTATTATTATTACCTGCTACAGTAGCAAGCTTGTCAGAAACATTAACATTAGCTATGTGCTGGGGCCAACATCAGTCAAAAGTCAGAACTTATTTACTGAAGTTGCTAGGTTCAGACCCTTAAAGACTCTAGTAGGGGAGATGAAAGTGTTTCTGTCCTGCTGATTCAACCATTAATGCTTTTCGATGCTATACTGCGTCATGTGCTGCTGATTTTTACCCTTAAAAAGAAACATTTGTAAATTAATTTACGAAGCCATTTATTTTTAGACATGGTTGGTTGAAAATACAAAACACTTTTTGCCTTCTTTATGATGTTTTTTTTTTTTTTTCAAGGGTAAAGTCTCCAGGGCCATGTAGTAGGAAGTTATTTTATAAAAACAAAGTTATGGAGGGCCCACAGACCCCCCCTGCCTAATCTGCTCCCCCCATCTTCAAACTAAATCAAGCCAATGAACATGAATCATCTTTTTGTGAAGGCATTCATGAGTTTCAGGTCCTGATATTAGAGAAAACTGAGATGATACAACTTCTCACACATGTTGCTCGTGCCAATTGAACAGCCTGAGGACTCAAACAGACACTGGAAGAACCAAAACAGTTGCGAGGCTCCGTACTGGAAGATGCTAAATGTGTAATTAAGTGCCTCCACAGCCTGTCAACTAGCTAATTGTTTCGGCCATGTGTGGTTTGTAGCTGGGAGGTGTGTTCTCTTTGAGCCAGCAGGCACATACATAATTAAATGGCTTTAAACTGAGAGGGAGCAGCATCCAGTGAGAGTGACGGAGCTCAAACAGGTACATTGATTTAAAAAGAGAGCCGTTGTGTTTGCGTGCCATTTTATCTGAGCTTATTGCACACTGGAGAGTCACCATTTGTAACACCAGCATGCTGGGCAAGAATCTCCACAGCTCAAGCTTCTTCTCAATATCTCAAACTGTGAAAAACAAGGTTGTTCAGTATTTATAGCCTGTCTCAAAATTCCTTTTAATATTTTCATCCTGCAGCATTTTCCTGCCTGTCTAATTCATGTAAATTCCTGCTATCTGAAGCAGAGTTGCCAGAAAGTTGAAGAAGTCAGCTCAGCTCTGATACAATCAGCTTTGCTGGAGGATATGTGCGTAGGATGCACAACAGGCCGGGGAGAGAATTTCTAAACACAGACATGAGTTGTTCTGTGAGGAGATCTCTCTGAAAACACTTCATGTCAAATGAAGATAGGCTGCTCTGTTTCAGAGCAAATAGACCATAGTAGTGCTCTCCGTGACATTGCTTTTATTGACATATCTCGTGTAATATTTGGTGGCTGTAGTGGAAGACAGGAGCTTTTTGCTGTGGAGATCCATGAGAGGAGCGGCATTAGGTTTCCACACTTTCACCCCTTAAAGCTTCAAGTTTGTGTTTTCAGTTCAGTGAGCAGCCAATCAGTTAGCATGTTGAGGAGCAGCGACATGGTTTGTGGTGCACACAGCTCCCCTATAATTCTCTTGTTTGTGTGGGCTTCCAGTCCAGGCCTCCTAATGTCAGTGCAGGCCAGACTCAAAACACCTCAGGGTAAGCGATCCCAAACAGCGTCGAATGAGTTCCACTCGACCAGATCCTCACAAATACCTCACTGACTCTTGAGTTTTCGTCCTTCATTTTTATCCTGCCAATCCTGAGGTGGATGGGAATTATCTGTCCTCCAGAGCCTACTGATAGCCGGATTAGGCTGTTTACGCCTCAATTCCTGTCCCACGTCTAAGGCATTGGATTGAGAGATTACACTGGATAGACAGTAACTGTTGGTGGTCAGGACTGTGACTGATACTTCAAATGGCGTCCCATATCTGCCAAAAGCTGCTTTTGATTGTTACAACTGAGAGTGTGCCTTTTTGGCTTTGTCATCGTTGTCTTTGCAGTCGTTGCTGTGGTTTTTGTAGTCATGGTTACCGGTGCTATCATCACGGTTTTCTTTGTTGTCATCATTATTCACATTGTCGCCGTTGTAATCGTAAGACATCGTCATCACCGCATTTGTAGACGCCCCACCGATATTCTATAATCCTCACTCACCTAAACATCGGTCTTGCTGGTTTGCTTGCCCTCTGCCCCTCGTTCAAAATAAGTCAAGAAAACACTGAACAATGTCGTTTCCAGGCTTTGACCCAGTTTGTAAATGGGGGTAATTTTTGATGCTAACTGCTGGCCGTCAGTGTAACAGTGCTCCAATTATAATAATGGCCCCCGAGACACTATTCTTTTGGACAAACATGTCAGTAAGGAACATAACAAATGGCCTGATTGACAAACAGCCCGTACATCAGTGTGCAAAGGCTGAGGCCTAGAGGCAGGAGGATCGACTTACGAATCAATACCAAGCCTGGAGAAACTGGAAGATCTTTTAAAGATGTAACTGGATACAAGTCAGCCCACAGACAGCCACCACACACACACACACACACACACACAGGTATATCAAATTACCATTGTCGTATTTTATTTCTAAGTGATCCCATTATTCCTCAGCCTCAGAACAATTACATATCCACTGAATGCATTCAAAGACTCAAATGAAGTGTAACAAGAGATCAGAAACACTTTCTCCTCTCTTTGGACTGAAGAAAAGCTCCCATTGAAACATCTTCAAAGACCGAGCTGCTCCTTCAACTTACAAATGCTGGACTAAGAGAAAGGGACACATCTTAAAGCACAGTAGGCATTGTGTCTCCTCGGCTGAGGAAAGCTCTGATCAGTCACAATGCTGGTTTGATTTTCCAGCTATGCTTATATTCCCCCATATCTCCAGGCGGTTATGTTTATGATGAGATCGTGTAAAAGGCTCTTAATATTTACTCTGTGCTAGTAGACAGTGATGACTGAGGATCTACTAACTTCTCTTCTCTGCTTTCAGTACATGGAAAGAAATCTGTGAATGAAAATTGACTGTAAAATGTGATGAGAAACAATCCTCAGCGGGACCAGTGTGTATCTCCTGAGTGTATCTCTTGAATTATATTTCATGATATATAATCTATTTCTAAGTGTTCATAGAAAGTGACACGTTTCATTTAGATGTTGAAACACAGATTCTGGACTCATATGTGATTCGATAACTTTGGAAATATCATGCACTCTTTGACTTCCTCTGTTCTGTCATCACCAATTTAGTAACATTTCTCCGAGGTACCAACGTGCATCTCTTGGAGGTGGATGTGTAAATAATCTATAACAACTGTTAAAGTGTTCATAGAAAATCACATTTATTTTATGTGTTTAGATACAGATTGGATAACGTTCAAAACATGACGCTATGGGCTCTATTTTTGTGACGGTGCATGATGGATGGCGGAGCTTTGCGCCGGCGAAGTTGCAATATCGTCGAGGTTTTTTTCTAGCCTGCGCCCGTTTGGCATTTTGGTGACTTGCCATGAACTTGACTGCACCTAAGTGGGAGGAGAGGCTCAGTAGGGGGTGTGCTAGTAACGATCAAGCAGCGCAAGCAGGGCAGTTTTGGTGCCAAGGATTACAGGGATTTGCGCTTGCATTTGGGGTTCCATGCTATTTTCATGGGTTTGCCAAGAGATGTGTGCATCAACAGATCCTATTCAAAAGCTTACAAACCTGTTTGGTTGGCCTATTTCACTTTGATATCAATCCCTCAAGCAGGAAAAAATAAGATGCAGCATTTTTCATTCTAACCATATACGCCCATATACGTGCCTCTAGTGTGAATGATCATCCAACATAGAACTGTCAGTACGTGCCATGACGCATGGAGAACAACATCGAAGAGAATGAAAAGGTTTTTGGATGGGTTAACTTGGCCCTATAATCGCTCATGGCGACTCTGCAGCTCCTGCACGAGGAGATCGGCTTCCTCTTGGGAGAAGCTTTTGTCTGCACTGCTTTTAAAAAGGGAACGAAAAGAGGTGATTTGATTGGTCATAGGCTCACTACACCTACTGATAATGTATCTTTCCTTGGAAACAATATACTTTTTGTGTCAGTAGAATAGCCTACACTCGTTGACTTTCACTGTCCTCGTTACCAAGTTACTAGCAATTGCTGTAATTCAAGCATGAAAATCAAGTCAAACATGACTTCCTTATTCAAGTATATGTTCATTTGCAAACCCATTAAGTGGTCATGAAGTAATGGCTATTTGTCCGGGGGTCCACATAAAAATACTTTACAATTACAGAGCAAAAGCTGTCATGGAAATAGCAGGTTGTTGATATCAGTTAGAGAACCAGCGTGGTGATTAAGACCTGTTGCTTAGCAAATGGTTATCCAGAGCAATCAATGGAGAGGAGCTATTGTTGGAAAAAAAAAAAAAGCAAAGCACATTCATCACAGCACTGAACTGTTTCATTAGATGAGATTTTACAGTGTTAATCCTCCAGAAGGCTGGCCTTTTTATTGTGTGGATGGTTGACGAGGCAGCTGCTGTGGGCATTTTTTTTATGGGGCAGCTGCCAGGAGCCCCACTGCTCTGGCCATCTGCAGAACTGCTCCTCTACAGCCCGCTGCCCACCCCCTCCATGGCACCCCCACTTCAAATAAGGGAGCAGACGAGACTTCCTATAGAGGCTTTGCAGTTGCGTCCCAAATCTCCTGGCAACCACGGCCGGTGCCATCATGGAGGTCCGCTGGAAAACTGGCTGGGCGGTTAGACAAAGGGATGTGTGAAAAAGAAACGTCAGTAATGTTCTAAGTGAAAGTGAAATTTACGTTACTGTGACTCAGTAAACTGTCTTGTCTTTAGCCCTAGTCTCTACTGCAACACACTCTGAGTTGGAGCTGGAGAAGAGTCAGCTCAGTTAACCTGAACAAACTGTTAGCTAGTAGTCACAAAAACAAGACAGAAATGAATCATGTCGATTGAATTCTGTTGAGAAGAACATTTAGAAACACGATCAGCTGTTCACAGCCCCTGTTAGAGCTAAGGAGGGTGTGTTACATCACCTGGAAGTCCTCTGTAAAATAAGAACTACTACTCAGCACCACAAACCTCTCTAACTCAGCATTACAAAAGAAAGGATTGTGGTGCTGAGAGGATTTATTGTAGTATTGTGAACTAAATCACGACATGCTCTACTACTGAAAGTATCTACTCTATGGTGGATTATGTCAGCACATGCCTGTACACAAATCACAGAGCAGCCCAGGACTGAGCTGAGATCCTGCACAGCGTTGTAACATTGCTTCCCTGATTAACACAATCTCTGTTGCTGGGAATACACCTGCTTTTGGGTATTACCAAGCACAAGTCACCCTGTTTCTAGACCTGTATCTGAAGGTGCTGGTATGAAAGCCCTGAAAATAATGGAACCATGAAGGAGAAAGTTTAAATGTTCAAAACAAAATAATCCATTTCCCTGCATCTGAAGAGTCTAATCTCTAAATGATGACTATAATACTCCAAAAGATATATTTCAAATATACTTCAGAATATATTTCGAGATATGGCTCAACATATACAATATATGTTGTCATCAGTGGGAAGAAAATGTATTTCCAGTGTCCAAAATATATTCTGAATGAATGTTATCTCCATGTACAAATACACATACTGTAGATTTTCGGCCAATTTCTGTATATTCTGAAACATATCTTGAAACATTTTGAAATATATGTGATTTTGATGAAATATTATTTGCAGGATGGGATTATGATATTATAGACTGCAGGACTGAAAATGAAAAAGCAAAATGAAATGCCAGAACATAGCACTATAGATTGAGGGTGAGATGATGTGAATTGCAACACAACGTGTACAGTAAAAATATAATATTACTTAGAGTATATGAACAGTGTGTCAATGCATATACCGTGCTTTTCATCATATAGTGTAACTTCAGCACTTTTTCATACAAAATTCTGTCGTGACAAAACATCATACAGGAATAGCAAGCCTAGCTAACCCACCAACTAGCTATCACTTCCTTTCCATGAGTGTCAGCTCAATAGCTGGCCGTGGGGCATCTACTTACACTTGGGGGAAAAAAAAAAAAAAAAAAAAAAAGTGCCAGAAAAAAGGGTGTTACATCTCAAACGTGCATGCTGGAATTCTGTGGGAGCTTGCAGAGGAAGTTGAAGCCCAGAGCTTAGTTCACGTCCTTTTCTTCGCCGACGAGACAGCGGGCGACTCGCCGTATTGTGACGACGCGCTTTGGTGACGAACAATTACTTTGATGTGTAATTAAGCGGCCTTAGTGTTAAATGTTTAACGAGACCACAGTGTGCAGGGACGTACAGGAGGGGGGCCGTCGCTGAGCATTTCTCCCTGCAGTCATCATTTACACGTAATGGCCTCAGGCATACCACCGCGGACTGGTAAAGCAATGCACCTCTGAGACAGGCGCTGGTTGAGGGGCATGCATCAATATGTTGTTAGATTCTCCATTTTAGTTTGGATTCATGGCCTACTTTGCGTGTCCGTATGTCACGTTAGTTTTATATATAAGTGCCCTGTGAGCCGTAAGCCTCGAGATACTTCGTACTGTTCAGCGCCTCCTATGAAGATTATTGTTTATTCTTATTTTATTTTAGTTCCTACGGACGCAAAAGGAAAGTTAACATCGTGAGAACAAGACTGTATTAGAAGATTATAAACTGTTGTTTGTGAGTCAAGGGAGTGCAGAAGTTTTAATGGTTTTGTTAAAAAGATGTACTTTTGAATTGAAAAACACTCCCCTTGATGATAGCTTCATTCTCTGGCCCTGCAGCAATCGCCACCAGTCTTTCTTTCCAAATAATCACACACACACACACACACACACCCACACAAGGGACCCCCAGTCGAGACATAGCCTGGTTTCAAAATTTCATTGATTCAGGTCGAAGTGCGCATGCAGCACTCAGGGCGGAAATACGAAAGGGATTGCATCAGCTCTTAAGGCTCTCTATGCTTCCCATCTCCAACTCCTCCACCCCTTCACACACACACCCACACACCACCAATACCCACACTGCTGTCTTAAGAAAAGAAAGTCTTACTTGAGTTTGAACAGGCGAGGAGCTGAAAAGCTAAACAATATTGCATTGTGTATGTAATTCACCGTATTCAGCAGGCACCTATCCTACCGAAGCAGCGCTCTGGGCTGCTGACTAGAGGACGTTAATCGTTTAATCTTCACGTCACTTCCACTGCCACTTCTTTCAATTATTCCCAGGATGCTCCACTTGCTATACAGGGTGCCAGCTATTTTTATGCCACAGCCTGCCAGCCTTTTGTGTGTATTCTGGAGATATCAACAATGGGAGTTGACAGGGAAGTGAAAAAGCAGGCTATTGATTCAACCTATCTCTTACGCCTTTTCAATTGCCTTTAAGTACTCGTGGCGCCTGTGTGGGTCTGGACTTGTTCAGGGAATCACTTAATTCCAGACAGCAGCCATTGTGTAATGTAAAAAAAGGATGTCTCTTCTAAAAAAAAACCCAAAAAACTAACAATGGTTGAAACTAAGCTGCTGTAAGCAATCATCTGAATGTTCTGTTCCAAATGAACTGTATCCAATAAACTGTATATAAAAACCTGTCTTATGTTTTGAAACAGCAATTAAATACCATTAGTGTCAAGTGTGGAGACTCGCTCTAATGCATCCACATACTAGTATCTGCAAGTAAAACTGTACTAGTCACAAAGTCATGACAGTGTTCAGTGAATCTTGTCTGATCTATTGTATATATTCAATCCAGTAAAGCGTTTGCTGCGCTAAACAATGTCTGAATGAAAATGCTTATAGTGTTCAGTTTAATTTAAGTTTTTAGTATTGATTTGCGTCAACCTAAAACGGAGGGAAAGAATCTGTGAGGAGCTGAACATCTAGAGTAGAATAGCAGTATGGAATGAAATTGCTATGAAAAATGTGTAGGTTACTGATTCCACCGGTCCTTCAAACAAAGCATTGCTTGAAATGGGAAATAGATCGGAGAGTAGTGTGTGATTCTCATTAATGCTGCTTACCATCTCAAACCTCCTGCCGTCCCTTTGAAAAAGGCTCTCCGCCCTGCGTTTTGTGCGGTGTAATCCGGGCCTCTCTCCTCCCCTCGGCCCTTTAATGGCTCGGACTTTTATTACCTGGGCTGATGGGACATCCATAAAGAGACACTCTGCCAGCAAGATGGCAAACAGGTTTCTGGCGCAGTCCTCGTGTGTCTTCTTGAGAGAAACTTGAAGAGTAATAGAGCTTCTGGGAGCCTTCTCCGTTCACCGGGGACACGGCCCAGCATCATCTGGCCAGGAAAATTGGTGGGGAATGTGCGGTGCGACAGGTTCATTGATGGCAGCCTATTATATTGGTTTCCTGCAACAGAGCCTCATGAACATCTGTGCATGTCATTTCCAGTGACCCACTTCAGGGCTGGAGTATTTCCTTCCGTGTCATTACAGGAAACTCGGCGGGATCGGAGCCTCTCTTTGCCGGTACCGGCAGTTGGGTTCCACACTACGGGTCCCCGGGTGGAAGCGCCACCTCTCTTCTTACTCATCTCTGATACATGTGACTGCATTACAAAAGTTTCTGTTCCTGGACATTTTTTCTTCATCCGAGTGTTTATGACTGTGGTGGTGCAATGAAACCGATGGCATCTCAAAAAAATTACAGATGTGGGGAGCTGTAGCAAAGCAACTAGTGAAAAATGTAGGTAAGCGAAAAGCTTTTTTGCAGTTTTTCCTATAGATATTTTATTGGCAAACTTTGAACGCGTGAACATATCCTGTTGGAAGGCGCCTCTCCTCATAGAGAGCGAGGCGAGGGGAAAGCAGATTGCTCCTATTCAGATCTGTGCCGTACTTGTCACAGTTGTGATGACAAACAGGCTGTAAGAGAGCGCCTCGTACTCATTTGTCAAACTTGCTCTGACATCAAGAATGCTTCGGCTTTCAGGGCTGATAAGAGCAGGGGTGTAATCCGTCTTGAAGTCAGTTGAAAAATACAATGGGCGAACTGTATGCTTTTCATCACCTCGAATGGATGAATGATAAGGAAAAAAAATACTGTATGTACGAAGGCTTAGTGCTGTTTTTGAAGCCATTCCTGAGGTTTTCACTTCACCTGAACACGTCATAACATGTTTCATTGGTAAATAGACCTGAAAAATTAACAATTACCAACTATTTAGTAATTGTTCACTAAATTGTTAGCATATGTTATGATATGTTACGATATGTTAAGACCTTTTGTTGGAATTAATGTAATAATTCATCCATTTTGTAGTATAAGAAGCTGTGATACGTAAGTAAAATACTATAAATAAATATTATATATTTGAGGTCAGTGAAAAAATGATCACATGACACAAGCATTTGCAGCACTGTGAAACAGGCTGCTGATAATCATCTGTCGGGAACCAGTTTGTTTACTTTAATGTTGGAATGCAAGCAATACATCATAATGTTTCTGACACAGTGGTGAGAAAACTGGAAAAAAAAGCAAAAGTTTCTGTCTACATAGGTGACGACATCTTTCATCTATCCAGACAGACGTCAAATCACTTCACTTAACTCCCTATCTGTTTGCTGTCTGGGGTTGTGACATCAGTCAAATGGCCTCATGTTGAACCCACTCACCTTTTCCCTCAGTGTTTTAACAAACCACTGCACTGAATAAAAAATAACCTTGGAGTGATTTGATTTGATGTTTTTAAATGAATCAGCAATATGGCCAGCTGCAAAATTACAGTCTTGCTCAGTGACATATTTCTATCCAAAACATCATAAACAAAAGGTCATCCCTGCCTCCTCAAAATGTAATGGCCACACGGCTGCAGGGGTTGTGGTCACTGGAGTGATGCTCCAGATAGAAAGATGGTGGCAAATGAGCTTCTATGGCCTTTGGAGGTTGACTGGGAAGCTTCCTGTTCCATGGCAAAAGAAAAAAGATGATGACTGTATTATGCATCTCCTGCTCAGCCCAAGGCAGAGTTGCAGGTGCTGTTGGGAAGCATCCCTCAGGCTTCGGCCCAGGGAGAGAGAGGGTGGGAGAGCTTCCCAGTTTGCTATGCAATCAATCAGACATTTTGCTGTCTGATACATTATTACGTTTCCGGGGTACTATAAAGTTACGTGACCTTCATGCATCCTGCCCTCCCTTGCTTCTAACGTCCCCACGGCTGTTTTGTCTATAAAACAGCAGCACAAAAAAAACCTTCAAAGAGAACGAAAATACTTGAAATAGTTTTTTTTTATAATAAAAATGTCTACCTGAAACTGATACAAACCTTAAAGCTGCACTAGGATTTTTAAAACACTAAATCATGAAGTGGGGCTGCAGCAAAGAAGAGTGTCCCATTATCACTAATTGAGACATTGTAGATTTTCCCAAATGAAATTGGTGCCTGTTATGGTCACTGGTGGGAAATCTTCTCTGCACACAGGAAGTGACAAGTCAAAGAGCAAAATAGAAACAGCAGCAAGCGAGTTCTCCATCCAGAGAAAGCTGGACTACTCAGTAATGTCTGGACCTCTTCACCACCGCCACCAGTCATAAAGAAAAATTTGGGTCTCAGGAATGTACAGTTAACTGAAGTCATGTCAGATGATTTCTGGGTCTCGAAACCTCAAAATGCAAACCATTACCTCTCTTTGCCATTTTGCTGCCTGGTGCAGCTTTAAATGGAAACCATGACTGAATTTCAGGTTTTCTTCACAAGACACATTTCACCGAGTCAACACGTCTCTGCTTTCCCCTAGAATAGCGTGCTAGCATCGTTCCTCATTGAAACTGCTGCAATGACACTTCCAGTAGGGAGAGAATGGAGTGAAGATTTTTAACAACAACTGGCCACTGCTGTCATCTAAAGGCCATGCAGGAAAATATGTTTGTTAGATACATTCGTGAGCAAGAAAGAGCTAGCAAGCCAGCTAACTACTGAGTCCAAGACCACCTTTGCTCCACAGACATGCTGTAAGCAGTGGATTATCTGTTGACAAGGGGGCAGTAGGGAGGTAAATTGTTGGTGTAACTGGTCTTTTCCCCTAAGATCTTTTGTTAACACAGGAAGCATTGACTTATTTGTGTAAACAAGGGGCTACCATCCCTTCATCCCTCCATCACATCGCCCCTGGGTGTAAGAAAAGCTGTTTTTACAAGAACCCATAACGGTAGATAAATTATATTTTAGGGCTCAAATATTCTGGGTCAGTTTTCATCACATTTTTTTTTTTTTGCGTACAATTCTGTACACCTGCATGCATATATACTGATCCTGAATTGCTGTGCTTGTCATGGCACTCTTCTCTCCCAGCAGGGCAAGGAAATTCTTTGAGTGAGACATCATGCTAACCCTGAGAGGAATCATTTATTGATATACGTCAAGCCAGGAGAGAGAAGAGGGTATGTGGGCTCAGTTATGAGACCAGCAGAAAAGACAAAAGGAATCCTTGATGAAGTTCCTTTGAAGTGCCTTTTCCAGAAGTCCTTGGAAATACATATTGATGAAGTCCAAATTGTCTGGCCTGGAGGGAGAAGGGAGTAGACTGCTTTGCATTGTGGTATAAATATTCATAGGAAAAGAGGACATGGCTCACTTCTATGCGTGAGGAGAATTATTACATGAAAATGATTGGCTCAGAAAATGGACAATTAAGAGACATAGGAAAAGACCGGTGCCATGATGGGAGATCAGTTCCTTCAGCACGGGAAGGCGCATCGTATCGTCGGCTTCTGGTTATAAAACCGACGCTCAGATTGCTCAAATGATTGCATCAGTGCGTTAATAACAGGAACGTCTAAAGGCCAAACATTTGCAAGTGTGCAAAAGAAAGTCATCGCCAAAATCTACACTGAACGGCGGGAGAGATGTGTCATTACATACAGTATCAACAAGCCGCCGTAGCAAATCAGTATTCAGCAGAAGCCTGTTCTGAGCTGAGCTACTCTTTGTTCTCTGTTCTGAAGTGTTCATGAAAACTCTTTGAACTGCAGTCTCAAGAGTCGACGTAGGAGGAGCAGGGAACTGGGAGGTCCTCCTAGTTGCTGTTTGCGTGCAAGCAGCCGCCATTCGAACAGGCTGCAAACACTATATAACGTTGTAGACGTTTGATTGATTCTCAGATTAGAAGCACGTGAACCCGCGAGCGGCCTGAGTGCTGTGGGGAATGGCCACGGCGCAGCTATTTGTAAGGTTAGAGTTTCTGCATGCAAAGGCTTGATATCACAGGAGTCTCAGTGGTCAGTTACCTAGTCCACATACTGCCAAGAGAACTGAGAGCATCCATTCTCCACAGAGTTCCAACACATACGATGTCACTTATTGAGCCAATTTTACCTTTAGACAGGCAACGTAATTGGAACGTGGCTGTTTATTAGCTTAATTTGCCATCCACTTCAATATCATACACGCTGAATGGCGACGAGGAGACCGCCACAGCTTTCAGCGGAAAATAATTTCATCGATCCCCACGGCGCGTCTTGAGCTAAATCACAAACAAATGTCACATTTCGAAACATCTAAAAGCCATCCAGCGAAACACCATGGGTACACAACATGGAATCTTTTGGGACACAGTTGCAACAAATATCTGTGAGTGACAACTATGATCATGCTACAGACTCCTGTTGCGAATCCGTGTGCTTTCTGGTGTTTTAACATCTGTGACGGGATGCAACATCTTTGAATTTACCCACCATGACTTTTCTTTGCTCAGCTTCATTAAGGGGGGCAGAAATAAGACACAAGTATCCAAATACAATAATTCATACAAGATGTAGAAATATAACTTATCCTTATAATATTTTAGAACAAATAAAATAGTTCATTTTACGGGATCGTATCCTTCATAGGATCAATCCAAAGAGCTTTATTAGTAAGCTCTTTCATAAACTCCAAAATTGCTGCTCACCCTGTGCTACCCCGGCAGATATTACTGCGATAATTCGTACTAATATCTGGAACTGGAACTGTCAACAACAAAGCAGCTTTTTTTGTAGTTGTTTTGTCTTTTGCTGGCTGTGCTATCCAATGTGTTTATGAGGGATTCGATGGGCTTTTTAGTTACCATAATAATTTTGCATCCTTGTCATATCACGTTTTGTGCGAGCTTGAAATTAGAACCGACACAATTAAGCATTTCATGAGCGTCTCATAATAAGGCATGATATTTGGCTCTGTTTTGAGTGGGGTTAATGGATAATGATAGCCATGCTAATACTCATCCACATTGTTTCAGCTCGGGGGAATCAGGTGAACGATTGAACGGACTGGTTTAGACAACCGCAGATACCATCTTTAGCTGTTTTCCTTTCTGTTTCATCAGGATGATGTGCCGTTAATCCCCGTACAGTGTAGCCATCTGTGGCTTATTGGTTGCCATGCTACCTCTTGGGGTAACCAGCTAGTTAGCAAAGTTGATTGTTTTGTAATTGTAAAAAAAGAAAATGTTTAACTGCATAAAACCGTATAAAAGTCATAACATCATTGAGTTTGTTCTATACTGCGTTTATGGGTAATTTGCACCTATTGCAACGCAGATACAGCCATAATCACAGCGGGGGGAACGCCCTCTTGGGTATCGCTGCGTATAGAATGAAATTGCCGCGTTCCCAAGGTCACCGGATTCCTTCAACGGGAGTATTTTCACCAGCGGCGCCTGTGTACATACTGGAGAAAACGCAGGCGGCAGCAGTTCGGATCACAACGACCTGTACAGTAACAGCTCTTTTCCTCGTGGCCCCGCTACATCATATGGTGTATTAGCACATACAATCTAATTTAGGTATTCTCCCGGGGCATGGACAGATTTAATAAAGCTAAATGCGGCTGCTCATTCAGCCGAAGAAGAACGCTCAGATCCCTCGCCGCGTTTACAAGTACAAAACAGACACTAACCCAATCAGAACACCCTTGACCATTTCATTTTCCACATGCATGCGCGTGTGTGTGCATGTGTGTGTATTTGTGCGTGTCAAGGCAAGTTTTGTTTTTCTTTTTTATGTGTCTGTGTGTGTGCTCCTCCACCTCCCTCTCTTCTTCATCAGTATGCAAAGCACATGTAGGAGAAACAAACTCCTGCTTTTCTCCGCCTCCAACACGCTCCCCCTAAGCACTTACCGCATTTAACATTGAATAACCATTCAAATAACGTCTGTTGAGGAATCATCCTGCATAAAGCGCCATCTGTGCTGCGTTGCCCGTCTATTCAGTGCCGATATAAACAGAGGAACGCCGGATCGGAAGCAAAACAACACGGGGAAAAAAAAAAAGAAGCTTCCACAAAACGGGTCAGCTGTAATCAGTGATCAGTTATTCCTCTGCACAACCAAAGTTACGCCACGGGGGAAATATTTGCTCAATAATTTGCAAACATGAGGGAGAGATTCTGCATGCGAACTGATTGAGAGAGATGACATTCCTGATTAAAGCAGCTGAAAGGGCTTAGGCTATGTGATAGGTCACACCTCATCCCTTTTTACTGAGAAAAAAAAAAAAAAGGAAATAAGCGAGAGCCCACAATGTCATAAAAATATTGCTAGGATTCACGGGAACATCTTTAACCCGTCTCCTCGGCTATCAAATTAACACTTTTGCCTTCCTCAACCGGCACTCGCCGTGTTCAAATGCATTGAAAAGAGGAGGAAAGGCCGGCGCCAGGCGGGACTCCGGAAAAGTAATCACACATAATAAGATATTAGTGGCGCACCTCCAATGTCTGTGGCGGTGTGCGGACCCCCACTGCATCCAGCCGGGGGTAATCAGGGCCCCACGCCTCCAATGATTCGCGCGAGTCACACCTCTCGCACATTTATTGATTAGAAGCGTAATGTGGACGGAATACAGGCTTTTTCATGTTTTAGTAAGCAGGTGCACAAAGAGAGGGGCGCATGAGAGAACCCCCCCCTCAGACGTCGACCATGCATACTGTCACTTTTGTAGTCTCGGTTTTCAGCGGCACGACTTGAAAAACAGTGTCGAGGTTCCAACACATAAAGTTTTCATGAAGCCAATACGTGATGTGCGTGGATATTTAATGATCGGGTTGAATAATTCAGCGGCTCTGTGATGTTAAAACCTTCTGGGCAGCAGATGAGGCAGTCCGCCGCCGCGCCGCGGGGAATGGGGTCAGTGGCGATTGATTCATCAGTTCGAATCCCAGTAAGTTCACACAAACAATGCAGGTTCCAACGGGTTCCTGGGTAGATCTTGTTAAGTCTTTGTGCGAAGGATCCTGCTCGCAAAAGAGGATTCTTGAAGGTGAAAGGACGTTAGATATAATCAATTTATAATGTTCAAAGTATTCCAGGAGTTACTTTTTGATGAAGTGATCAGATTTCCTCTTTTTGTTTTAGACAGCTAAAAAGTCTTCTGCTGACATCTGACATCATGTCGTCGATGTTTGGTCAGTTATCCACAGGAATGAGAAAAATACACCACCAAACATCAAAATGGGCCCAGAATAGCAAGGTACACAGCTAATTGCTGTTTTTTTTAGGTGGAAGACACCAGAAGAAGCCAAACAACCACTATTTGGTACTAGGGAGAACCTTCCCTTCTTATAGTGTAGTCAAAAACAGCTGTCTGTCATGAGAGATTCCTGGATCCAGGTTCAGGAGCGCATCTCGACTGGGTCTCCCCTTGATCTCTTTATCAACTCTGGATGATAGAAATGTGGCATGCTATCTCACATCTGGAGGGCAGACCGCGGGGATGAGCAACCTGACAACCCCCTTCACCTCAAACCTCAAACACAAATATCTCTGAGCGGCTTCAGACTGACTGGCTACTCTTGTGTGTGCAGCAGCATTGTGCTGGTTCTGTGGTGCAGATCATACAGTGGGCTGCATCCACCCATACCCCCTTAACCAGAGAAAAGCAAAAAAAAAGCCAACTTACTTTATTCCGCTGAACCTGAACCGACCGTTTGCCAGATAGGCTTAACCACGTCACAGTAGTCATAAGCAATTGAAGAAATTTCAAATTCTGTGTCATGGCTGCCAGGAGGGTTTCACAACCATCAAAGCTGACGCGTTTTTTTTGTCCTCTTTTACACTTTGAGTCTGTCGAAAAACAAACTCAACTTCTATTTTTCCTTCTTTATTTTAAATTCGCCGTCTTCATGGTCTGCCTTTCTGAGAGGTCAGGCTGCTCACGTTGAGGTTGATTTTGCTGCAGTATAGTATATAAGTACATGATAATATGAAATCTTGGACAAGCAGACAAAACTTAAGGGATGAGATGTATAACATCTGGCATTTCATTTGAACAACATAGTACATCATGCAAAAAAGTGCTGAAAATTAAATGACTGTGTGATTATATAGGTGTTGAGTTTCATTTACAGCGGCGTGTAAACAAACAGCTCAACCGCGGCTCTTAAGTGTAGTTCCTGCTCCCTCCCTCACAAAATGTAATTGAGGAGGATCACTGAAGCTTGTACGACAATAATGATAACTGATTGTATCATTGCTATCCAATTCTGATGCACGAGCAGCTCTAATGCAGCACCTTGGTGATCAGTTACAGGGGCGTCGCAGCTCAGTGCAGCTCATCCCGCATTGTCCAAAGGGACTCGGCACGGTAGAGAGTGTAATAGCTACGACCAGCTTCCCCGCCCCTAAGAGGTGAGAGAAAAGACAGTCAACCATGCTTCCTCGCTCCTCACCTCTCCTGTTCATTTAGTACCGGGGGGTCTCCGGGCCTTTCAGCTTTTCTCTTTTCATTTCGCTCCGCCGACGAAAGCGCCGAGAGCTCCATCCGTTGAAGGTAACACACGCAGCAATAAATTGTAGCCTGGCATCTACGAGGGCCGACGCTTCCTCGACACAACATGGAGGCCTCGTCAGAATGCACCTGCCCTAACAAATGCTTACGCAGATTTTAGCTCTGCAATAGTGTGTGTGTGTGTATCTGTGTGTGCATGTGGGTGAAAGTTTTTTTATCTAGTATTGTGTCGTCCCTGGTATATGAGAGTATATGATACATGATCTTAATGTGAAAGGATCTAAAGAGCAGTTTATGTTTACACTATTAGAATGATCACTGTGAATGATTTCAGTCACATTTTAGCCACACAGCTATGATGCTTGCTCTTTAGTGCAAGATAACACTTGGGCCTCACATCAATACGCTTCACGAAAGGCGTTGGACCAGAGAATTTGAGATAATAGACTCAAGCTGCTGACTGACACATAAAATGCTTATATTTTGAGACACCCCGGTCAACGTCCTTCAGGAATCAAATTCGACAGTTTCCATAGGATATGTTCCAAAATACAATACAAAAATATGAAGCATTTTGGAAAATGATGCTTTAGGATGCTATTGGACGGCCCAAAAGATTCCTTTAAGATGAATGCAGAGATGTTACAGAGATTTGGATTGTACAGTCTGAATCCTACAGGACTTTAGCATTGTACTGTCCAACAGAATCCTAAAGAATTTGCTGCAAAGTGCAAGAGATGTGTTTCCTGTGGGGATCTCTGATACAGATCTGAGACAATTTTTCTAATTTTAACAAGTGTGCTCGGACTTTCTAGGTGCTCGGGTAGAGAGGTGGGGGGTAAAACTCAATGAAACTACATTGACCTTAAAAACTCCCCAAAGTGCTGCGTTGGCACAGTGTTGTTGTAACTGTAAGAGAAGTGACTCGGCCACTAGAGTTAGAAAATCACCAAGCTACTTCCTGGTATATGAATGCACCGCGCATCAACCTAGAGCTGCTCATGCTTGTTGACTTCTACTCCTACATGAGTGCACACTACTTCACTCATGACACAGAGCCCGACTCTTATACAAGCAGAATGCAACCAAAGCAGCAGAGAATAGAGGCAACTCCGTGGCGGTGGTTAAACTACAGTTGTTTCAGTGTGGTTTTTATCATTTGATCACACTGGCAGGATCTGGACACTCCCAAGATAGAAATTGCTGGCGCTGTTATCCGATGAGCCAGAATGCATCTCCACATGGGCAGGTTTACAGGTTAACATAGTCTGGGCACAATATGAGCAGCGTAAATAGATGGGGAGGAGAGGTGGGAAAACTAATGCAGACTCTGCTGTCAATCAATACAACGGCAGCACACACATAAGAGATGTTTTCAAGGAGGATGCCCAGAGGTGTGGTCGCTTAACATCACATCTTGCCGATCAAATCAAGACAGCAAGAGTAACTAAAGCCTGTGTGACTATATGCATTACCCATTGCTATTGTTTGGTAGCTCACCTTTTTGTATTTTAAGAGACTGTTCCACTGCAGTTTGTATTTATTTGTATTGCTCATCCCTCATTCAATGAAACATGAGGCAAAATGGATGCTGTGACGTTGCCTGAAGTCAGAGGATATTTTCAACATGAAGTTTGTATTTTTTTCCGTTATTCATATGAATTGCTGCCAGTGACAGCATTAACGTTGAAAACCTAGTCTGGAGATCCTTCACACACATGCAGCATATCTACCACAGGGACGTCAGTGGAGGTTGGTAGCACAGGTGCACTCTCTGTAGGCATATAAACTCAATCGAGGGATGGGGGGGTGCAGACTGACACTTCAACCCCCTCAAACAAACAGACACAAGCACACACACTGCCACAGCCACAACACTGCTACTAGGGTTGTGAATTGACGAGATTTTATCAATATCACCTTTGTTGAACCAGAAACAGAAGTCTCGCTCAAGGAGAAGTCTCTGAAATCTGAGTTAGACCTCTCCTTGAGCGAGACTTCTGTTTCTGCTTCAACAAAGGTCTGTCTCTGTAGGGATCCTCTCCGTAATGCTGTCAGACACTTCCAATAACAATCTGAGCCTGTCAGCGGCAAAAACAAGCACTTTTAATGGACGTACTTTGATTGAGCGCAGTTGCCCCAAAGGATTACGTTGCAGCCATTGCAGCCCGTTTCGCGGCTGCCGGCTGAGGCGATCTACTGGACCAGTTCCAAAACTTTTTGTACCTATTAGTCATTTAGACCCCCAAGTATGTCAACATGGGGCCCAGGGTTAAAAATACCAGAACTACCCTTTAAGGATTGCTTCTTAACCATCTGATTCCTTAGCGATTCCCTCATCGGTTCCTTTCTTATTGAGATACTGTTATATTATTGTTATTTTATAAAATTGTACACACAACACAACTGTGCAAAGTGTGTGTGTGTGTGTGTGTGTGTGGAAGAGCGACTGTGAGGTTGTGACATGATATAGTGAGACTCAGGTGGAGGCCAAATGTGGTCAGTTCAGTTTTCTGAACGCCTCGCAGCCACAATGGGACAGTGAAACAATTCAATGAGTTTTATTCATGTTGATGCATTTAAAAAAGCAATCAATCGATCAATAAAGCAAATGTGTTTCAATCCAGTTAGAAACACTGGAACTGGCGCCGTAACGGAGCTAGTTGGTACCCATGATTCATTATTTGAGAATTACTTTTGGAACATGTGGAGTGATACCGTTCGGCCGATGGGTCGCCACTGGCAACCAAACCACATCAAAGAAAGAAAGGTTACGTTGCAGTTGAGCCTTCTATGAGGCGTGCATTTTAGAAGCTGAACAGGACAGAAATATGAACGTTTTTACTCTGGTATCGTAAAGTTTTTGACTTCTAAAATCAATGGACCACCACTGATTTCTCTTTCATTACTCTCCCAGTTATCATGGGTTGGCCTGTATGCAATTACCAATTATAATACAACAATTACAAATGGTGGATAGAAACACACCAGAAGTGTGTTGCTGATGGCGGCTGCCTTTCTTATCATGACCTTTCCTTTCCCAGAAAGTGAAATGTTGAAGTCCGATATTGCTTTAGTCTGAATAATACTAATAATAGGTTGCATAAGATACGGGATGCTAGAAACCGATACCATACTGACCTAATAAGAGAGTAACTGAATAAGGAAGCTTTTCACGTCTCGTTTCAAACTCCTTTTTCACTAACTCACTTGGCTCTCTAGCAGCAATGATACTAAGAGAATTTAATGGACATTAAAGTGGTCTGGACATTAGACTGAACTGGATTTCAGCTTTCATTTTACAGTAAGAAATGACATAGTGTAGATGGGCTCCCAGTGAAGAGAGATGTTCACAGCTTAATGATCCTCAAAGCTCTGTGAAGAGAAGGATTACCTAGCGGACCTCAGACAAATCACATTATACTGCTGCTGCCACCAGCTTACTGTATCTAACCTCTCCCCGAGGACCAGTGAAGAATCATTATGAAAATTGGCCTAATTGTCTTGAGTACCAGTGTGTCTTATGAGGTTCACAGGACTGCAAATAAAATGGTTAACGTGGTCCCCAGGGGCCCCCCGGTAAAACCCAAACTCTGCTCGGCGTACACAGTCTATTTGGAGAGACATTGATAAAAAAGACCCAACAGGAATGTGGCATTCACTTTAAATAGAAGGAAAACTCAAGGCTACATGTGTCTGCCAGGTGCGCTAACTGATGTATTGCTGAGACTCAGTACAGAATAAGTTCACCGCGGTTTAATCCTCACCCTCTTGAAGTCCTGGCTTTGACACAAACCAACTGGTTGAGGAAAACATACAGAGTTTGAAGCAGCCTGATGTCAGGGGCTCCAGGACATGATTTCTGTGCCGAGCCCCCAAAGACAGATGTTGACGGGATGGAGAGAGAGCACAGACCATTGCATTCAGAAGCCTGCTGGGCAAGGGGGATAGAGAGGAAATAAGCCATCAACTTTCACTTGCAGGTTATCTCTAGTGCTGAACACTCCCCAGAACCACCTCCTCCCACTCCCTCTCAGTGAATCCGCCGTACGTTCAGACCCCATCTGGTGCCTAACGGCTGAATCTTCAACTACTACCACATTGTCTCCCTGTTAGCTCGGGGAAACAAACAGTGTTTTCCTGTTGCAGCGCTTTCCCTTTTCCAAACAAAACGAAATAAAACAAAACAATACACCCAGTACATAAGCAATATACTGTACCATCTCTGCAGCTACAGTATTTCATACATGGGGAGTGTTTCTGGAGTGGAATCTATACCATGGCTGTTTTATGTCCCCGTTGAGGGCTGAACTTATGGGGCACCAGCTAATATATAGTTTATGACCTTAAGGGGAAATAGCCGAGCCTGGGGGGCCCGGGGCTCATCTGCCCAGACGTGGGTCACCTTAAATCCTCAGGTCAGCATGTTTATTTCCCCCAAGGTGCCTATCACGATTTTACACACTCCTATCTTGTGAGGTAATTACACTTGTTACATGAGAATGGTGGGATTATGCCCAGACAGAGCTCCTGTAACTGTGAGCACACTGCAAAAAAATATCGGCATTTATTCCGATATTGCTTCCAACAAGTCACTCGTTTCCAATGCAAATCAAATTTTCTTGGATCAAGTGTATCTCCGTGATACCAGTGGAATGATCTGCCTTCTTTAAAGAAACTGACAATTCCTCAAATTAAAGTGCAAGAGAGGTTTTTTAACCTCACTGGCAGAGTGTTTTAAGAAAAATACGATTTTAAGAGGAAACGACTGGTCAAGATGAACATGTTTTGCAGTGTACTTCCTCATACCGTGCACACACACACACACACACACACACTTGAATGTAATATGATCATATTTCCGAACTCAGGATTTCATTGCTCTCCATGGATAAGCTGATTATTTTGTTAAGTGCGCTAATGGATTTCTAGGATATTGTTGAGGGGAAATCCTATCGCTCTACTTGGAAG
>OOFE01032928.1:0-14200 GCA_900323365.1 Monocentris japonica | reverse complement strand
ACGGCCTGTGGAGACAGGGGAGGGGTGGGGGCGGGCGTTCCCATGGCAACTCTGGTAATGGGTGGGCGCTATGGCGATGGCAGAGTTCCATATAAGGTGAACGAGGGGGAGGGGACACAGGTTTGGTTGGTAAGGCTGGCAGAGTTCGACTTTTGGGATTGTTTTTCGTGCTGTTGCAATGGCTGAGACAGTGACCATTAGAAAGGCATGGCCCTCTCTCCCTCTCCCATCCCCCTTCCCCACACCTCACACCGCAACACGAACGCTCCTGCCTCAAACCCCCTGGACTTGATGTGTCCCCGTCATCCAAAATTGCCGTCTCCCTATCCTTTTCTTTCCCACTAGTTTTGTCTCTCATTGCATTTCGCCCTTCTCCTCTCCTTAGTCGACAGTCAGTTTCTTCCCTTTCAGGGCCGGATGGGGAGGGAGAAGGGTCATCCAGGTGATCGGAGGGGGCCGAGGAGTGGCCTGAGTCAGAGCTGAATGAGAGAGGCTGAGGCTGGCTGGGAGCCTGGGGCTTCACTGTAGGGCTGCCAGGGAGGCATCCGTTGGGCGATGCTGCCGAGGCAGTCGAGCCTGGCCCACGTCGCTTCCTCACCTGGGCATACAGACTGCCGTCTAGAGGGCCTCTTGTATGAGAGATATCTAAGAGAAACAGAGGACAGTGTGATTTGATTTTTGATTGTCCCATCTCAAAATAAAGAATAGGCAACAATGTTCCCATAGATTTTAGAACCTGTGTGTATCTTACTTTCCATGCTGTCCTGGTGGTGCAGGTTGAAGTTCTCATAGGAATCCCATCTCACCACAGGGTCTGAGGTGTTGTAGTCCACTTTGATGGAGGGGTCGTTCTTACGGTATTCTCGGCCTTGGAAAGACGTTTTGATATGAAGCATGAAGATGATGATAAATCAAAACTCATCAGAGGCGATGCAACAAAGACAGATGATAATATTCACCTTTCATTTTCTCTGGGCCACTGGAGAAGATAAACTCAACGGTAGCATCAGGAGGGAACCTGTCATCTACGGACAGAGAATGATTAAAACACCCATACTCAAAGATAAAGGAAATATCATGCACAAAAAATCAAATCTGTGAAGTACAAATAGCAAAAGTACAAATACCAAAGTATTAAAATAATGATGTTTTTTTTTTACACTTTTTATAATATAAATAAAATATGCAGTGAAGTAAAGTAGACCGTACATAAACAAGGCATACATAAATTAGATACACATAAGTAACCCATCACTAAGAAACTAAATCATCTGAAAACAAGAACTAAAGAGCTAAAACATAAGTCTATATATAGCTCACATGTAGCAAGTCCCTCCTTTCTTTGCCAAACTTTCATGCAAGAGTGTGTGTAATATTATTTATACATAGTGCATTATATGCATGCTTCATCATGTAGCACTTAGAGCACAGTTCAACTATCATGAGACTGCAGCTTACTGAGGCATGTACACTTTCTGTTTTATTTCAACCGACATTGTCATTTGTTATTGGTTTCAAAACACACATGTGCACTGCAATGGGCTGAAAAATAAGAGGGTCTACAATTAATTAACCTAAACAATTTGAAGGAAAGGAATGTAAATTTAGCAGAGGCTTTCCTCTTTAAACAAACCCCTTTTATTTTTTGGGGACCAACAATACTTGCACGATGAGTGATTACACAATGTCCCATTTGTTTACCCCTTTGTTTACTGTACATTGAGCTTTTACTCTAGTAACACAGCGATATAGTGTAAACAACTGACTACTGCAGTGATATTGTGTTGCTAGGATGTCCTTTAGCTGTTCACTTCATTCATTTAGTATAAAAACCTGCCTTCCCTCTAATCCTCCCTAATCCTCATCAAATACTTCTGTAACTGACTTTATGCCTTGACGGAGCCAGTTACGCTGCTCCGAAACTGGAAAATGCTCCTATTTGGTATTCCAGGTGGATTCAAACAAAATATCGGGGCTAGGTTAATACAGGGTCGATACCTGTGCAGGCCAGGTCTAGTTCAGTCTTGCCAAACCACAGCTGGGCTCCATGAATAGTACACGTGTGGAACTGGACCCTGAACACCACCTCTCTCTCTGCTCCCCGGGACCGCCGGTGGTAGCACTTCACCTGCAGAGAGGGAGACAGGTAAGAGAGGCAGGCCACAGATAAATAGAGTGGCAGAGCAATAGTGAGGCGTAATTTGCAAGGATTGTTTGGGGGTGGGGGGGTGTATTGTGTCTCAAGTGTGTGTTGCTGTTGGGACAACTGAATTTGGCTGTGAGTTTACTAAAGTACGTACTTACTTCTCTATCTAGCCCTCTAATTGCTTTTAGGGATTTTTAGCTTATCAATGATGTTCTATCTGTAGAAGCAAGACATCATAAGAAAATACGAAAGCTTGCTTAAAAATTGGTAGCTCAGTTGATTTGAAAAGAAAAGTTACAAAGTGCTTCTAAATCAGGAAAGTAAAAAGCATATCTGTTAAAATAATGAATACAAGTACAGGGTCTTGGTATGACCGTAACAATTGGTGCGTGGGTGGTTACAGTCACGTATGTGTGAACATGGATATGATTTAAACAGTAATAGATTTTACTGTGTCAAACACAGTGTGGTTTTTCTCACCATAATGTCTCCCTTCAACAGAAGTGCTGGCTCCATAGTCACGCACAGCTTCCTTGCCCTGGAGCTCTGCGGGTCACTGGACACACACACACACACACACACACACGCACACACACACAAACACACACACACACACAGGGTATAAAAAGTCTGATATATGGGCACACCTGCTTCAAACATACATAAAAAAAGCCAAACCATGTCTCAGTTTGGTAAAACAAGGGTAAACAACATTACCTTTAAAGTAAGCACAGACCACCCTACCCCTAAACACAGACAGTCACCTGTATAGACAATGTCTGACAGAGGGAAGGAAAGGCATCTCTGGACAGCTGACCAGACACTTACTAGATGCCTGAGGTGTAGACCAGTTGTAGAGACTGGTAGATCTTCAGGAAAGGATAGTAACCTGCCGACAGACAAAGGCTTCAATGTAATTTTATATGGAGTTAAACCACTTTCTGTTCAGTAATCTATTCTACAAAGCTGTATAGTACTGCCAAGTGTTGTACAGCACTAGTTTGGGTCTAGGACTGACCTCCCCCAGCCTGGAAGTTGGGCAGCGAGGGAATGAGGATCTGGTGGAGGAACAGAGGACTGCTGTTCATCTTGATGGAACCCGACAGCAGACCGCCAAAGTAGTAGATGTACCTGATGAGAGGAGGGGAAAATTAGGAAAAGATGAGTTCAATGGCACCAACAATGCATAAAGTGATAAAAAGACTGATCTGGGAGAGACGGGAGAAATAGATGACAGTGTGTCACACCTGTTTTGAGAGGGCAGTAGAGAGGAGGAGACTTTGTCTTCACAGAACTTCCTCATGGCCAGGGTAGTAAGAGCCTGGTCTGCTCTGTGAACACACACAGTCACCAGTGTATTAATACGTGCTTTATTGCAGATCTATGTCTGCAAGCATTAGAGCATTAGTAGTAAGTCATACTGTGCCTTTGGGAGGGGATGGGGTGTATCAAATTTCGGCTGCTGTTGGTAATTTTATCTACTCTGCCACTTTGTTGAGGAATAAGCCATAATTTGAAAGTTATATCCTTTCCTAAAACTCAATTAAGGAGTAACAGAAACCTAAGTCAGATATTTTTGATTTGATGAACAGAAATGCTACATTCTCAACTACTACTGTACACACATTGTCTGTGTCACAGAGAGAACTTATATCTACAACTAAACATATACATACACACATGCACAGACACACACAATCAAACCAAAGCTGCACATCTATGACCCCCTTTACAACTGCCATTAACGTTCATCTCTGGCATTTAGATGTTATCTGAATTGAGCTCAACAAACAAACTCCAAGGTGTAAATGCACCCAAAACACACACATGGCAGACAGATAGTGAGCCCATTGTCCAAACTACCTCCGGAGGTGGTCAGAGATGCTTTTGGCCACAATGATACCAAAGTGTAACTACTAAAACGGAAATTAACAGACACGTTAGTAGTTTCTCTGGTTGTAATTCTAATTGGGGCCTTGTCACATCAGTTCTGGTGTCAATTACCCAGCCGATATCTTGCTGTAGTGCATGTAGGCTGCCACAATGACCCCCGTCTTCCCTTTGTTTCCCTGTCAGAACAAAGATCAAAGTGACTATGAAATAGTATTTCTTTTATATTTTCATATCAAAGCAAGCAGATGTCTTTTCAGGCTCTACCTCCGTGCTGACCTTGCAGTGGAGGACCACCACGTTGTGGGGGTCAGAGCTCAGCCAGGTTTCCATGGCTTTACATACGGCACAGATCCTGTCCAGGGGCGGGGCATGAAGATCGGGCCAGCCGTAGTCCTGCACCTGAACCAGAGATGAGACATTTTAGAGCCTTTGTAATTGTGAAAGTCAATGCTTTACATCAACTTTGAACCTGCTAGGTGATCACACAGTTTGTGCTATTAAATTGAAAAACTCTATGGTTTCCCTTTACTGTCACCTTTGCAACAGTTTGTGTCCCAGTAACCTGAACAGTGTGTGAGATCTGTTATCTCCTCTGGTGGCTATAAGTAGCAGAGAATACTTGTACCTTTGGGTTAAGTCTGGTGATGTCATGTCTCCTCTCTGATAAATTCAGGAGCTGGAAGAGACAGAGTTACCATTATTAGCTAGCACAGATGTTTTTTTCACATCAACAAAATGAAAGATTTACAATGAAAACTTTATTGTACATACTGAATTGAAATCCCTGCTCAATCACATACATAGAAATGCTGCTGAAATGTGTTATAGCAACCAGTAAGTTTTACAAGAAATCAAGGAGGGAAGCAGTTGGTAGTTCAATAGTCCATAATCACTTACAGATTAAGATTGAAAACAGTAACATTTTTGGACAGTTGTGCTCATGTGCAAACAAACCCCTTTATTTTGCATGAATAAAAGTTTTAATGACATCCATTACCTCCATTCATTCAGTCTTTTATGAGATGGCAAGACACCATATTACACCATAAACTTTGAAACAATTTATGCGTCTCATGTTTTCAATTTTTGTGACTAACCAAGAACTTGTCTTGGTGCTTGGATTTAAGCATGGCGGCCACTTCCTGTAGGTTTCTGCGGTAACGCTGTTCTTCCAGGTCGGGCAGGAAGAAGACAGAGATGATCCTCTCGGTGATGTAGGTGAGGTCAAAGTCATAGTGGTGCTCCATCACGTGCTCCATCACTCGTTCCACACTTTTGCTCCTGGACAAGGGGACAATCCATCATTTTACCTTAATATTTAATGTCTATCACACCCTGACATGATTTAAGAAAAAAAAGATTAAACCCAAGGCATTTCATTGTTTTCTTTTCTTGTTTTTATATTTTATCACTTTTCTATCACCCATTTTACTTATAAAATGTTATTATTTTTGTCTTGATACGATGTGCTCCATTGAGGCCTTGTTGTACCTTGGTAAGGAGCCCCTCTTTTTCTGTGATGTAGATTTAGTGGAGCCGTGCTGAGGAGGGAGAGAGAGAGAGAGAGAGAGAGAGAGAGAGAGAGAGAGAGAGAGAGAGAGATACTTTATTGATCTCCAGGGGGAAATTCTGGAAGTGCATGGGTTTTGTTTTGCTCCAGCCATTGCCATGACATGAGAAGAGAAATAATACAGATTTATGCAAGTGAAATGAAACCGAGTCCCTCATAAACACAACGGATGTCTGTGAATCCAGTTTCCATGTCGGTATAGTCAGTAAGTCTCTCAAGGCAGAAACATCCCCCTAATAAAACAAGTGATAAAAGTCTATTTCATCTGGGAACAATCTATGCTGCCCTTGTACTTAACTCCTTTTGCCGTAGAGGCCCGAAACCCGTGGGAATGCAGCCATAACTGTCCCTTTGGTCACCGGGGGGGAAGAACAGTGACTTACTGTACCTTTCATTCAAATCCATAACAGCCATTAAACACATTGAAAAGGAAGTGCTATCATGGCTTTGAGGCATAACGGCGTGGGGGATTTCTTCCTCTACTGCTAACATCCACAGTCACCCATCAGCATGCTGTACTGGACTGTTGTACCACAACCCAGCGGGTCTGGGGTCTGGTGTACGGAGGGAGATCAGTGCCAGCGGAGATTGTGTATTTGAATTATTTGCATTTGCACTGTTAAATTCAAAAACTTTCAGTGAATTTAACTTTTGTTTCAAATTCTGTTTCAGCTGTTTCAATTCGGGCAGAGTTCTCTGAGACACATCCAGGAGATTTAGGGAACGCGAACGAGCACAGATTCAATCCAACAGCGTGGGAGAGTTTGTACTGGCTGTCACTAGATACGTTTTTGTCCTCGTCTTGTTTGGGCACTTTCGCTGGCTAGCACGTCCCACCCGGCAATTTGCTCCAAAGGACCAGAAACCACATCAGTCGAAGGAGTCTTGGCATCATGTTGGTTCCTTTGGCTCACTAGTCCAAACCTCTATTTAAAGAGGATGTGCCAATTCAAATGGATGCAAAGCCCACTGCATGTCGCCACACTGCTCTACATTCACTGCACAGCCAGTCACAGTACAACGTCAGATCTGGATTATATCTGTTTATCGATACTGATAACTTTCAGTATCGGCATCGGAAGTGGTCTTCTGCCGGGTCTCTTTTGTCCTAAAGCTGAAAACCCTAAAACAAAAGTCTTCATTCTGCCGTTTGGAACATCGGGGGGAGTTCAGCAGCAGCAAAAACACCAGTCTGCTTCCTCTTTCTGCTCTGGCCGCAGTTTCCTCTGTGGTCCAATCGAAGCAAGGCTAGATTGTGTCAGCCTGCCTGGGTTTATCAGGCTTCACTGTTCAGATGCACTCGGCTTCTCTGAACAGGATCCATGATCAACTTGGTGCGGCGGCAGAGAGGAAGGGCGAGGGGCGTGAAGATAGGAGGAATATGGGCTGCTTGTGTGTTTTGAACATGTCAACTTGTGATTGACTCATGATTCATTGGTGTTTTGACTAATCAGCATCATCTGCACCCGATTCATGGCAAAGCAGCCTGGGTCCTCGCAGATGTGTTTGAGGCTTTGGTTATAAAAAAAAAAAAACAGAAGTTGCCACATAAGCCTATGCTCACCGTGGACAGGATGCAGCGCAAGCCTCAGGATTACAAAACACAACGCTCTCAATCTCAAACCACGACGGAGGAAGCGCCATGTTCTCTACTCCACCCACTGCACCTGATGACCAGCACTTTTGAATAAAACCAAATAGTACATCTTGACTTTTTCCCCATTTCCTGAACACATCACTCCAACTAACAACCTCTTGTTCCAAAACGAGATATCCACCATTTGTATCCACCATACCAAAATTCCTGAATGGTACTTTTAAAAGATAGTAGGTTTTGGGGGTGGTGTGTTGTTATCTGTTTGTGTGTGTTTGTGTGTGTCTTTTCTGATTGAAAATACAATAAAAAGAGTTTTTAAAAAAACTGAAAGATCCTGAAAGGTGAACTTTATCCATGATGTGATTTGTTTGCCCTCCACTGCTACAAGATTGGCCCTGCAGCTACTCAGATAATGAAAGTCTAACTGATCATATAACCTGATGCAGTGTGAGTAGTCAGGTTATCATTATATATGTCAGCTACCCCACTTGAGTAAATGTAGTTACTCACTGCCTGAACAAAAACTTGGTAATGTTACTTTGTGACCCAAAAAGAGATAAAACGAGGATATTTAATGCAGAATAGTGGCAATACAGAAACAATTCATTTCATTAGGAATGTCTATGTTGGTTGAAAAATAGTGAAGGTGATGATGAGATGCCAAAAGTGCTGCAAGTCCTCAAACCATCAAACCAAATAATGTGTGTGTGATTAACACACACATTAAATATCCAACTGAACAATCGCAATTATCGATCGCGCAGCCCTACTTGAAAAGTAGTGGAGTAAAGGTTTACTCAAGTTCAAGAAGTCAGCACAGTAACTCTTCTAAGGAAGGACGTGCCCTGGAGTAATAGATGTTGCTGTGTGATCCATAAATACCACATTTCCTTCATGGGTGAAATAAAGAGGTGACTGAATTGAAGGCATTTGATGAGATCCTATCTGTCCGCCTGCCTCGAGGATACATGGTGGGACTTTCCTTCAAAAGAGAAGGAGGTCAGCTCAACTCAACAATGTTAACGAGACTTGGACAAATTAGGGTTGGTTCAATTTCTGAAGGAATTTGGTCTCGCTGCTCAAACCGGGTTGAGAGCTTCCTCAATGAAAACTCACCAGTTCATCATCATCAAGACGTAGCGGTCCAAGCCCATCAGGGGGAATCCCTATTATGTTTTTTATCCATACCCATACACTCTGAGACAGATTGAGAGAAGTGTGTGAAAGTGTCCTCGACAAACGATCACTAGCTCAACACAATGTGCCTATTGTTAAGGATTACATTGGTATTAGTGGTATGAGTAAAAGCAGCATGATTTCTTTTTCTTTGTCCGGTAGCCCTGTTTCAGTTCAAACAAAATAATACAGTATGTATACATCCGTTATCTATTTCCTTGTCAGATCATTCACATCCAGCATCTAGCCCAGTTAGTGGATGTGCATTGCTGCTATTGGATGAAAATCATCAACAAAAAAGTTTTTTTCAGGAATGATCAAAGAGTGTTTGTGTTCTTATTGTATTTCTGAAGTTATACAATGGGTTTTCACCGGGTTTCAAGGGCCCAAGGATCACAAAACTAACTCAACACATAAACGACCACGAAGACTTTCAATTCAAGCAAGAAAAACAATAAAATCCTTGCTAAAAACCAGCGACGGTGCCATAGTCTTACCTGTGGTTTGTCGCAGCTCTTCACACAGGCTTATGTGGGGGAACTGGAGCATTTGTTTCCATTTCTTGCTCTTTCCTTTTCTGTTTCCACCACCTCCTGTAAAAGAAAACAGGCTTTGATTGAACTGGGAGAGAAGACAGGGAGGAACACTGGGTGAATCAGTAAGTCCATGTCCAGGTAGGAAGTTTCCTTTATGTCTATTTGTGGTACCAGTAGATTTATACTGCACACAATACTCTGGTTACTGTTAATAATCATATTATGGTATTGGTTTGATCAGTTTGTGAACCTTTTTGAATGACCTGCATTCCCACATAAATGGCTCCTAAAATATGGTCTGATCTTTATCCAAGTCATAATAATAGATAATAAACACAATGTGATTTAACAAACACAGAAAAAAAATATTTTTTCATGTTTGTAATGAACATATTGTTCCAACATTAACAGCCAAAAGGTGGAAATACACTGGAGGAGAATCTGGCCAATTTCAGCCTGATTTCCTTCCTTCCGAGAATCGGTCCGGCTCCCCAATTAGAAAGGATCATCTGGTAGTGTGAAGCAATATGGACTAAATCTGAACGCTCCCGATCGACTCGAAAGCTGATCAGGGGTCCGCCCCAATTGTTGTTTTGACTAAATTCACGTTGCTTAGCGCGAGTTCCTGTGAGACTAGACATCCTGACGAGTCAAGAATCTGTACAGGAATCTTGTGACCCCCGGCCCTAACTCTGGCGTCTAGTGTGAGTATTTTAACAACTTGAGGTGAAACAATCTGTCAGATCCATCTATATGTGTGTGATACAACCTTTCATGATCGGTTAGGATTTGTCGAGTGTGTTGCTTAAGTTCTATGAGTTCTATGAAAGGAGGTAATTGAAGTCAGGTGATCCAATCACTGAGAAGACATTCAGGTGGGTTAGAGGTGTCCTGTCATATAAAAACCAACAGAGTCTGCTCTCAGATCTGTTGAAGTGGAATATGCCCTGGTCAAAAGACATTTCAGAGGAGCTCCAGAGAAGAGTCGTTGAGGCTCATGAGGCTGGAAAAGCATTTCCAAAGACTTGGGCCTCCATCAGTCTACCGTCAGACAGATTGTATACAAATGCCACTTTTTCACATTGTTACTAACATGCTCCTGTTCCCCAAAGAACTTAGTTTGCTTGTTCAATAAGTTATGAAATGGAGACAAGACGGCTCTCCATGGGCCAAGTATTGAATGGTAATCACAATCTAGTTGGAGATCATGGTGAAACAACCTCGACTTTTAAGGCTGATGTAAGGTGTGATTTGATAAATCAACCCTGCCTCTTCTAGGAAACACTCCAGCACTCCACTTGGGCAAAAGAAGACATTTTCAACGCTCTGTCCTGTAACTTGTCTGTGCATGTCTTCTAACTATTTGTACATACTGTTTGTGTCCAACTAATAAAAGGTCTGGGTGCTTCGTCAGTGTCGTCCTGCAGCTCTTCGCCAATGTGCATCGTGTGTTTGCTCTCCGTGACCATGCCTATATCCTTAAGTATTAGCTGCTAAAGTGTTGTCCTGTGACTGATGCTCTGCTACATGCCGTCTCTGGTTTTATTAGTTTCCCGGTCTTTCCAATGTGGAGTTTGCTTGTTCTCCCCGTGTTCACGTGAGTTTCCTCCCACATTTCAAAGACTTGCAAGTCAGGTGAACTGTCGAGTCTAAACAGGGTCCAAATAGCCCATAGATGTGAATGTGAGTCTGAGTGATTGTCTGTCTGGCAAATCTTTGTGCCATGAGAAAGTCCTGCTGTCTATGAGGCCGGGGGTCGGCGGCATGCCGCAGCAGCCACCATGACCAGCCCACGTAGGAGGAGGAGCCTCCATAGCGGAAAAGCAGGCCCGGCCAACAACCCATTCAGGGAAAGGTCATGGAGTCGACTGGTGTTGCTGTGTGTGTTGGCATTTTGCCCTATTGTTTGGTCGATGTGCGGATTCATGTGTTACAGTTTCTTGAGGAACGGCAGAGAAGTGAACAAGATGATTTAACATCCGTCACACAGTCAAAAAGGGAAGGGCGTTCCTCTTCTTTCCCTCATGCTGCTTTAACACACAGGCTATTCAGGTACAACTAACCTTTTAGCAATGCTGCAAGTCTCTCTTTATGTTGGAATTACAAATGGAATTACAGTCAATGAAGCCCAGCAGCAAGACGCAAGGTTGTGGACGGCTCTGCCCCTTGGCTACACTGCTTAATGCTAACGGGCCTTTTTAAACCAGGTGCTGTGTAGCCTGGCAGGGACGGGGTCACCCGGACTAAAAATGTATGCATTCACGGTACCCTCAGGAGCTTTGGACAAAAGCGTCCACCAAACCGGTACAACGTGTTTAAATGGTCAACAACTGTAGAAACGTTTACCCAGACATGTGACGCGTCTCACGAAGAAAAATAACCAATTCAAAATGTCATGGTATATTGTTTTTGCTTGTGGCACAAAATGCCCTGGTATCCCATTAAAAAGAGAAACGAAAAGAGAGTGAACGGGAGTTGAAGGACTCACAGTATCAGGATTTAAACTTCAGTAACATCAGACACTTTTCCACAGGGGTCCCTGGCAGTTTCAGGGGGTCCCCAAGCAAAATGAGGAATAGTTCGATTTCACCAGTTTACCACTCAGTGGACATTGTGAGACCATACAGCGGATATACAGAGGACTATTTTAGGCGTCACTCTCCCCACTGTTGTAATTCTGGATTTTCATATCTAACAACAAAAATCTTCTCAGATGTCTTTCGGACAAAATCGTCTGTCAAATGGGGGTCGGTGGTGAAGTGTGGATCTACTTGGGGTTCCTTGACATCAAAAGGCTGGGAAACCTGGGAAACATGGCTATATGTCCATTTCAGAAACTACCTGAAATTCCAATATTTCAAAATCACAGATGATTCTCTCCTTAAAAAAAAAAAAAAAAAAAAAAAAAAAAAAAGAAAATCATGATCATTTTTCAAGAGAAAGGTGTTTAAGGTGACTCATAACTTTAGCAGGACCCCATAATGTGTGTAGTTTTCAAGCTAGCGATCATTTCGCAATAGTAAGAGTCACTTTTTTCAAATAGTGGACATCTCATTTTGTAATTAAACTCTTCATACGTAGCGATAGATGGTTTTTCATTATTGCACTGTATGTGTGAGGTCCTGTTGTCCCTGGATCATGTGTATCATATGGGCTGTGACTGATGAGAGTAGTACAGTAAGTATGAACTGTGTACCTGTAAGATTACACCAGCTACCAGGTTTCTACCAGGTTTCTACCAGGTTTCTACCAGGTTTCTACCAGGTTTCTCCATCATTGCTGCCATATTTTCGTACCATGCTTTAATTGCTTTTAGCGATGTCCTTGTTGTTGCTGGTGTTACCTGTTGTTCTGTTTGCTGTCTCCACGTCCTCATGCGTGCCCATCCATCTTATGCCCGTGCTACTTGACTGTTTTTTTCCAACAGTACTGTTTTCATTGTGCTTTCTGTGAACTGCTAGCCTTCTTTTCTTGTCTCCCTGTTTTTGTTTTGTCCCCTTCCCTCAATTCTCCCTCAAGAGGCCTTTTATCTCTCGCCAGGCCATCACTGCAACTAAGAGTTTGTTCTTAACTGAATGAATGTCAGTATGTATCTACAGTTGAACTTGGTGATGCTGTTTCTCGTTCTAAGTTAACTTGAAGATATAACCCTGCTGAAACATCGTCTCTGTCGGCCACAAGGCGTAAAAAAACCACAGATATTGTAAATAATGAGAATGTCCTAGGCCGGGCCCTGCTGGACCCCTAGTGGACGCCAGGCTATTGATTGTTAGCATGTCTGAGCAAACTACCAGCCAGCTTCCTGTGACGGCCACCTGCCTCAGATAAACTGGCACAAGTCATCCCTGAAACTGGTCCAGGAAAGTTACAGCTACACAGCAACAGGGAGGTAAAGCAACAGGAAGCTATGTTAAAGTTAGCCATGCTAGCAAACAGTCCAATCAAGGCTACAAGGCTATGTCCAGGGGTTTGGTGTGAGGACACAAAGCAAATAAATGAACTGAATTCAAAACCTTCACCCTTACTTAACACTTGAACCAAGCAGGTTGTTTCTTAAGCTCTTAAGAAAACCAAAGTAGAATGAGAGCCAAGCAAACATTCTGACATTGAAGAGATGTTAACATGACAGCCTGCACCAATACTGAATGTTGAGACGACGTCTGTAGTCGACCATCGCTGCTACCTGCATTGTTTTGGGACCTGAACGTCTTCCTGATATCAGTTCAAAACAGTTTGCAAAGCTGATTGAACTGTGCCATAATATATTAGGAAGATTTTTGCACGTCGCTCAAAGGCTACGAGATACTATGAGATCCCTACCAGAAGTGACATTTTACTGTTCTAGTAAAGCAATCTCTGTAACGATGGAGAAGAAGATTCAATTTTACGGGGGCCATCAAGCTGGGCAACGCTCCCAGCAACACGCAATGAAGTGAGAGACGGGGTCAAAAAGCTAATCAAATATTTCCTGACAACACTGTGTTTCCGTGTGATGATAGCAACAGCGCTGAGGCAAATCCTTGGGGACTGTTGCCCATCAAAGCTGTCCAGAGGTGACCTCACCCACTCACTGATCTCAGTCCAGCATGACAAAGCATCCAGCATGTTAAGGAATGGTAGGCGATCATCCTTACTGGAGGTACGAAGACAGACCTCGTAGTAATCCAAAGTTAGTACTGCAGATTCATAACTTGTCCTGCTAACTGCACTCACTTCCTGTGTAAAGAAAACAAGTTTTTGCACGTCAAAGTCTCGCAGGAAGCTTCATTCAGTTTGTCCAAGTATATTTTACCAATCTCCTCAACAAGCCTGGCAGGTTGAGATGTGTGTTGTTAATATGAACTCACCGTCAGCCTCAGAGCTGCCACAAGTTCTCATTTTCTCACTGCTAGGATAATCGCCTGACCGCCTACAGTTGCTTACCATGCTGGATGCTAAACTGTTAGCATGCTAGCTACCGGAGACAGACATGGTTTTGGTACCAACCCTCTCATCTCATCAGATATTGGATAAGGTGACCAGTGGGCTGTCTAAATGTCGGTGTCGTCCTTTGAGAGTGGTTGTGAGGAGAAACTCACTCTGCCACGCTCTAGGATTTGCTATCCAAATATCAGTTGGCTGGAGCTATTGACGGATGAGAGAGAGAGAGAGAGAGAGAGAGAGAGAGAGAGAGAGAGAGAGAGAGAGAGAGTTATGTGACTACTCCATATTTCATAATCTCATTGTGTGAAAATCTACACACCTATAAAGCCACACTGATAAAATAAAAAGACAGTATGCTC
>OOFE01032924.1:18725-31235 GCA_900323365.1 Monocentris japonica | reverse complement strand
CCTATTGCAAGCAATTGACCTTTGAGTTATAGACACTGACACAATGTTTTCCTAATGTTAGCTAGTTTTCAATAGCTGTTCTCGGAGCAGGTCGGCACATAAAAAGGGGTCAGGTGTCCTTGCTCAGTGGTATTCTGGCAATATATCTAATCCCTTCTACTTCAAGGCCCGGACCACCCTCCTAACCGAGCTCCACTTTGGGATCAATTTATCTGTAAATAATGTGAGTCTGTACGCATTTTATGTCCCAATGGACATAAACAATGTAGGGGCCAGGCTGTCACGAACAGCTAGCAACAGCACCGCAATGTAAGTTGAGAGGGTGTATGAAGTGGATGACTGAACATCACAGAAATACAAAGACATTTCTGTTAATGTTTTTTAAGAATGAACAAAAGGTCTAACCAGAGAGGTCAAGGGAGCAAATTGGCCAATGTTTTTTGTAGAAGAACAGCTGACTAATGTTAATCTGCTTGTTAGACTAAGTGGGCTGTTAGGAGCGAGGGGCATTGAGAGTCTACCTTTAGATTAAATATATCCTTCAGAGTTTTCCAGAGGAACATCTTGGATGTGTTGACATTCTCATTTCACGCTAAAAACAACCTGTCAATGTCGAGGACTGCAGGTCAGATCTAGCCCGTCACAAATTTGAATCTGGGCCACAAATCTAGGTTTTCAATTCACTCTGGCCCACTTTGTCTCAGCTGCAGTCAGTAGAAATACCGCTCCAACACACTCTGTCTCATATGGTTGGCTATTTGTAATACATATTATCAGATTCTGGTTGAAACTTTTAGTTGAAAGACGTCATCAATCAAGGCTATTTTACTACTACTTTTCTGGGTGACATATCAACACTAACTTTTCAATAAACATTCTTGGGGTTTTTTTCTTCAGTTTGCAGGAATGTTCATATTAGCCTTAAAAAAAACATTTTCCTCCTGTGATTTGTACACAAACTTAAATTCTCTTAGATTAACTAACCATTAATCATTTAATTACAGTCGATATGACAATGGGTAAAATCAGTGTTCAAAGCAAATCTCACAGATGAAAAGCAGAATCAGAAACCCTTTCAATAAGTACAACTTAAAGATATTTGAAATAATAATACTTGACTTTTTCTGTTGTCCTTGATAATTTTCAGATGCATGTAACTATTTAACATGTTTTTTTTTTAATAAATGTAAATAAAACTAACAAACTAAACTTAAAAGTATTAAAATAGCCCAATCCATCAAAGACTGGTATAAATCGGTATAACAGAGCACATAGGAAGCTTGGAAATAAATATTAATACAGTGAGATTTTGGCACCATCCAGAGTATAGATCAATGCACCATTGGTTAAACACACACTTGTGACCACTGTATGCTGCTGATTATATTTGCAAGTATATCTTAAACCCTGTCTTCACACTGGATTGAATCCAAACTATGCAGAAGTCCAACCATAATGTAATCCTGACCTTTTGCAAACCCAGTATTAATGCAAGCAAGATTGGATTTTCATAAATCCATATTATACTGTATGCCCAGGGCAGCAAATGTTTTGGATAAACTGTTCCTCAAAACAATATGTAGGTGTGTATAAAAGCGAAAATGTTCTCCCGTATTGTTTTTGTAAAAACCTTTATTTATCAAGGGAAGGTTTGCGGAGCCTGCATGCTTTCTTTCAACAGCATCATGCGACTCACGTTCACACCTGGGAGTTACAGCAGAAGGGGGTAGAGAAATTTGGCTGTGAAACATTCACTTTCCTTCCACATTTGTTTGTGTGAGTGTGCAAGTTTGCATGTACCCACGCAAACTTGCATGTGTGAATAAGTGCATATGGGTTTGTGTGAGCATTTGTATGTGCATGTGTGGTTGTGGGAGTGTGGATGCAAAGCAGGAGAGTGCAGAGAGCACATGGTGTGTGTGTGTGTGTTTGTGTGTGTGTGTGTGTGTGTGAGAGAGAGAAAGAGAGAGAGAGAATGAGGGAGTACGGTTGGGTTTTTCCAGCCACACTGTCACTACACAACAATGAATTGGAAATCGAAAACTGTGACAGCAGCAGAGATGATTTTCTGGTGACAAAGGTACCATTTCTGCTCATTTGAACATAAAAGTTTGCACACAAATGATTCCTATTCATTGTCGGGGAGCAGCTCTATACGTTGGCATGACAGATTAGAGTCTTTGTTCCCTGGTTTGTATCTTTGGATTGAATTGTTCATGGTTATAAACACTGGCGAGGCTGTCCATGAGAATAATGTGTAGGAGGTTTTAAACTAAGCTGCATTTCCCTTTAAATAAAAAAATTCCAGGATCATACATTGGGGGGGTCGATGGGGGGACAATTGTGACAGACTTACTGCAATATGCTGACATTCAAGACAAAAGAGAGGAGCTTTTAGCAGTTAGCAAAATAATGCCAGGAAATGTTATTCTCCCCAGAAATGACTATTTAATGGCAGCATTTTAACTTTTGTGCCCTTTTTTCATTTTTTGCCTCCGTCTGCGAGACAGTCTGCAGTGGTGGCTTAGAGAACATTCCTAGACAGAAAGAAAGCATAAACCTGTCAGATTTATCGTCTGTAGTAAGTCGATGTTTCAACCATAGCCGTAACAACAAATACTGTAAATCCATATGGACAGATTTACACAAGCTAATGAGCAGAGGTTCAGTTGGCCACCTAGACAAAACGTATCATGCACACACATGTACGGCAGTCCGTTATGAGGCAAGTATGCAAGTAAATCCCAACATGCCTTTCAAATCTAGGCTAAGCCCCTGGAATGCAAGCCTTTGTCCAGTATAAGTAAGCTGGAAAACAATGCAAATTCCCCATTTATGTAGCTATTATGTTTGGATTAGTTAGTATTATTATTAATGGGGTACATTACAAAGTCTGCCCCTGTTCCTTTTGAAAGAAAAAATCAGCATCAACATTTATACTCACATTTATAATCAACATTTTGAATCATCACACTAGATGGCATGACGACATAGCAGTCGTTTCCAAAGAACTGTCTATTTTAAAGCATTCCTTTAAATCCACTCCGTAGTGAACTTTAAGTGGAGCATGCAGTCATTGCGCTTGTGCCGTTAAATTATCCCAATAGGTGAATTGTTTCTCCATTATGGGTATAAACTCTGGTCCTCTGCTCAACTCAGTACCATTCATCCATTAAACACCTGGTAACAAACATGTACAAATGGTTGTCCTTGGTGCATTTTTATTTTAGTCATGGTGACATCATTTATCAACAATCACTTTAAGCACCTGCATATGAACAACGTAAACCCTTCTCAGTGAAGTCAAATGCAATGCCAGGTGTAAGAACGGCTTCATGAAAATCACCTGATGGAGGATTTCACCTGCACTGATGTGACATGTTGAACAGTGTTTTTTTTCTTCACTCTTATCAACTTATTGTAAAACCCAACATCCGTTTCAAACAGGGAATCTGCAACAGCGTGAACAAATCCAGTCATGATGTTCTTTTCTGAACTAAAGCGTTCCCAGTACAGAAATGCATGACTGTACTAGAGATGAGATTGCGTATGTATAAAATACTGCCAAGCCACATTATTTCGAGTCCTGAACTATTTTATTTATTTATATTTGGAAGTAAATGGGATACATTCATATACCCACCATTAGCAGTGTTTGAATCACATGAGAGCTCAGTCTCCCTAGTTTTGACAACAACGCCCCTCCATAGCCTTCACCTAAAATGTAAGGATTGGCTGGGCCCACAATGTGCAAAACCCAGGGATCTGTAGAGAAGCTAGGGGCCAACATCATATTACAATATTGTTATTGCCTTCCTGCCTCATGGACACTGGGGTACCATGACAAGTATGTCCGGCGACACATCGCACCAATGTGTATTGCATCTGAGCAGTGCAGTTTCTTCCAAATACTTTTACTATTCCACCAGCGTATTTTTAAAAGAATTTGTGCACTTCTACCAACACTGGCTGCCTCCTGACTAGAATAAATCAGTTGTCTGATTTCAATTAGGATACGCTTTTTCCTAGAATCAAGCAACGGTTGTCTAATCTCTAATTAACTCCAGTAATGTCACATTTTATTTTGACCACTTTGTGCATGAAAACCTTTGTTCTGCTTGACAGTAAGTTTCTGTTTCTGAAACCGCTCAGCGAGGGGAGGAGACAAGGCACTGATTGGCATTCACTACCATACAGTGGGTTATCTGTGTTACCTTCACCTAAATAAACAAACTGCTTGGAATGAAAGATAGCTTTCCGTCAAACAGTACTATCAGAGCTCCCCATCCCCCAAAGAGTATAAAGGTAGGAGGTTATTGTTTGAATTTTATCTCCCTTGGTAGGTTGAATTGTTACAAGATATTGACCGTTTAAATATTTTGCCTGAAAGAACCTGGCACCTGCAGTTGTCAAGCAATAGAGAATGTTGTAAGTTGCAAAGGGACGTTTCTTGTTAAAAGTTATCAGTGCACAAAACTCCACTCTGATATTTTTACAGCCTTGGGTAATGACTCAACTGAACTCAAGCTTTCTGTGCATTTCCATACAATCTTGGAATTTATATGTGGAAAGCCACATATAAATTCTGAGGGTTCATGGAAAAGTATATGTGGAGGAATTTATATCCTAGCCACATATAAATCCTTTATGGTACCCTTAATGGATGAAGGATTTACTACACGGCGAGAGAGGAGTTTTTGCTGTGAGTCGAGTTAGACATATGTTTTCCATCATGAGTCAGTCTGTATTACCAGGCTCAATGGGCCAGGTTTCATTCCAAATGCTCAGCCCCACACTATATCCTACCATATATTATGGCAATTTCATCGGATCATTTTTAACTAGTAGACATAAAGACACAGAACTTTATATCCATTTAAATCCATTCCAGTTTAACTTCCAGTGTATGAAGTTGTATTTATATCATGCTAGGGCATGCTAGGGCAATATGATCTTGGAGCTGAACGCTAATGTCTGGAAAAGGAGTTGTACTGCAGGGTGAATTCAGTTCGAGGTGTATATATAGTACAGTATTTTGGCCAACAGAAGGTTTATCAACTGGCAACGGTGATGAAGTCGGAAAGGAGGCGCTCAGTATTAGCCAGCAACACCGATAGAGCAGTTCAGTGACACTTTAAGAAACGTTAGGCACCACAGATGGATCCTAATAAAAGCCAAACTCCTGTCACCCTGAAAGAGAATACCCTCCCATCGTCACTTGTTTATGTTTGTTTTTACAAAGTTGTCATTCAGCCTTGTTAATAGCCTATCATACACAGGTGACCACCTACGTAACATTATCACTGTCACAAAATCATCAGACATTTGTTCAGAATTTAAAATGGTCAATCTAGAGTGGAGTGTTATGTTTTCTTCTGTAAGGTATTTTATAGTATTAAAAGAAAAAAATCAGAAATAGCTCATGAATCCTGTCAAGAATACAACTTACTGTTGAGTTAATAGTCAGAAAAGATACTCAACAATAATGGGAAATACTTGCCATACTTGCCATTTCAAACATATTTTTTCTGTATTCCCAATAAAAAGATTAATTAAAAAAATTAATAAAGATTAAAGATTAATAAAAAAAATAAAATAAATTTAAAAAAAAAGATACTCTGAGCAGTGGCTTATGGGATAGCAAATTATAAACTGTAAGTTGCTAAGTAGATTATCTTGCTACATTACAAGACGTTACACGAGGAATAAAATATGGACTAGAATTTGGTCCGAGAAAAGTAAGCTGCATTAAGATACATAGCAAACGCTGTGGTCTGACCAACTGGTCTGACCAACTGGTCTGACCAACTGGTCTCCTCAGGACTCATTGATTAAGCATTGATTACATAATCATGTCTTCTTGCCAAGAGAAATGATGTTATTTGTTCCCATGTATTTCTTTTGGTGAGTGATGAGTGATTCATAAAAATAACGAACAACCTTTGTGTATAAAAGTGTCACTTATAGTAACCGGTTTGTCCACTGCAGCCTTACTTCATAGAGGTCAGACTGTTTTTCTCACTGCAGTTGTTTGTGTATTTTTCAGGGTCAGTTCAGGTGAATGGATTTCCCGCTGTGATGTCACTGCTTGAAAAGCGCATCAATAAAGGAGGTCACCATCAACAAAGGAATTAACACTGAGGTTATGTCCTCACTGTTGGCTCCAAGAGTTTGTTTTGGGTCCAAAAACTTTGGCCTGTGAGTGAGATTTGGGCAACCAGATAAAGATTAGCAGAAAGGGGGGCATGGGACGCAACGGACAACGGGATACCAGTACAGGAGCAAACATGTTTTGGAAAGCATGCCCTACATTTATTCTATCTGTGCCAGACCCTCATTTGTCTTTATGATCTTGGTGTCAACAGGCTGTCAAGAGAAATAAAGGATTCACTCCCATATCACTTCTTGTATTGCTGCACAGTACTTGTATTATTGGATTATTACATTTTATAAAGAATCCTTTGTTTATAAACCAAATTTTACGGATTATTACACGGAGGAGTCACCACCTGGTTGGAGATCCTGTCGTAAAGTTGAGCGAGTGAAGCCCAGAGGACAAGAGCGGGGAGGAAAATAAGAGGAGAAGACAAGGAAAGGAGACAAAAGGGAAGGACGAGAAAGGAGAGGAGAGGTGAGAAGAGGACAGAAGAAAAGATAATCATCTAAACAGCATTGCCAGTTAAACAACAGTTGAACAAGACTTTAATTCACTCTGTCTTCTGTCTGACCTTGTTTATAGCACTAAACGTTTTTACTGGCATCTAAAAACTGCTGTTATTCTTCCACATTACATCACTGCTACTCTTTGGTTTCCTTCCTCATCCCAGTGCATGCAGAGGTATGGAGATTTATGTCACAGTGGGTGTCGTAGTTGTAGTGGGGTGAAAGCGGGAGGGGGAGTTTAGTGTGAGCCAGAGCTCTTGAGATCCGCAGAGTTCAAATGAGGTGACAGATTTACTCTCAGCAGAAGGAGTGGGCTGAGGTCAAGTGATGATGCTGAGTACGCACATGTCTTACGTCCTCAAAAGCAACTGGGTGTTCTCAATCCACGAAAATCATGCAAGTAAGGAAGGGTGGGGGGGTATGTGTGTTGTACCATGTGTTGTCCCAATCCAGATGCATTCCATGACCTATCTACCCCTTCTGAGCACTACTGAAAAACTTTGATATTTGAATGTTTTCAATTTGTAAAACGTTACATTAGTCACATTCATCTTTCTTTCACCTGATTGAAAATGAAGTCAAATAATTTTTTCATTCATTCAACCTTTTATTTAAGTCTCGAGGAATCGTTGAGGTTGCCCTCATTTACAATGATGTTGAGATAACAAAGTTAAAGAAAAGAGAAAGAAAGCAATAGTAGTTACAATCATATTAAAACAATAATAAATAAACAAGAAACACAAGAAAAAGAGGAAAACAATTGAGCCACAATTATTGTGTGAACAGGAGACTTTTGGCTCAAGAACAGCCTGAATTCTCACGCAGTTCCTGCAGATATTTTGATGACATATTAATGCTGCGACTATCCCGTTCCACCTCATCCCAAAGATGCTCTATTGGGTTGAGATCTAGGGACTGCACGGGCCATTGGAGTAAACTAAAGTCACTGTCATGTTTCTGGAACCACTTAACATGAAATGTGCTTTGTCACATGGCGCATTATCCTGCTGCAAGTATCCATTTGACACAGGAGACTGTGGTCAAGAAGGGCTTCACCTCATCAGCAACAATGTTTAGGTACACTGTGGCGTCCAAACAAGGCTCAGTTGGTACTAAGGGGCCTAAAAAAACATTCCACACACCATCACACCACTACAGCTACTAGCATGTGCTTGAAAACATGGAGGATGGATCCTTGTATTCATGCTGTTTTTGCCAAATTCTGACCCTCTGTCACAGGAGTGGAGTCTGGCATGGTCTTCTGCTGCTGTAGCCCCTCTGCTTCATGGTTGGATGAGTTCTTAGATGCCCTTCTGCACATGTGCAACGATCCCAGGAGGGCAGGAGCCTTTTCTGAGCTGCTAGAACCGACACGTCTTACGCCAAGGATCACATTATGTTCAAGGTCGCTTCGATCATGCATTTTGCCCATTCTAATGATTGTTCAAACAGCAACTGAACCTCTCGACGCCGTCTGCATGCTTTATATCCTGAGTCCCAGCCATGTGACTCCCTGTCTGGAGGACCAAGCTGTTTATGGAGATTCACACAGATGTACACAGTGAAATTGTGGCCACACAGTATATGTTAGTTGCCACAACTTCACTTGTGCTCACATAAATACAGTACATGCACGTATAGACATTTAAACAGCTAGACACGAACAAGCACATACACACACTTACACACACACACATACAAACACGCTTTCATCTTCTGTGTGGGCTATACAGCTCAAGCACCCTACAACTACATTGAGTGTGGCCCAAAAAACCGCACTGAGACTCCTGAAAATGTGGCTCAGTAATCTGAACCAACTACAGGAAACAACCCCAAAAGGCAAGGTTTTATGGGTATAAGGAGACTGATGTTGACATCTGATAGCCAGCAGTTACTCATGCTTGAAAAGCCTAGCATAACAAAATGAACCAAGGGCAAACCACCTTCTCAATTGATGCTCATATTCAGCTATTTCTTTATGTGTCCTTACCTGGTATGAACATTGGAAAAGGTTAATTATGGCAAAGTGCACCGACAAGTCCACCATGCTGAGATAAAGTTACAGGGAATCCGATTTATTTCATTTGTTTGGATTTATTTGTCCCACCCCATCTCCAAAATCTCTAAACTCTCAGGATGACAGGTTACCAAAACTCTGTCCAATAAAGGAGCACTTGTGAGTCCATGCAATGTTTGTTTACAAGTTCTGGGGTGCTTGTAATTGGGCAGAAGAAACCAAACCCAAAAATGCAACAAAATTTTAAGCTATGGTTTGGACCGAAGAAAAAGAACTGTAGGTGTCATCGCACCCTATGCTAGCAGACTTGTGACCAGATGGATCCTGGTTTGAATCCCCAGACAAGCAGGGAAAATGTGGCCAATGAACAAGCCCCATCTACTGCAGTGGAGCTGCTCAGTGGCCAAGAGACTTTGGCTGTACTGTCCAGTTCCCACGAAGTGAATGTGTGTAACTGTATGAGAGTGAAACAGGGCATTGCTGACAAAGAACAAGTGTGCTCAGTCAAACTTCCCTGAACGAAAGAAGATTTTAAAAAAATTCAAGTGCAGAAGTGACATTACTATTAAACCCTTGAAGAAATAGTGGAGCCACCCTGTACACATAGTCCTATACCACTTACACACATAGTCCAGATACAGAAAGCTCATGATAACTGTGAGTCAAATGTTCAGTAAGAAAGAGACTTGAGACACAAAATATTTGCACCAAACTTGTGAAAGGAACATGTGACACTCGTAACACATCACCGCAAGTAACTTGGCTTGTACTGTACCAGAGCTGCTGATATGGCAGGCTTTATTGAGAAATGTGCATTTTTGCCCATTTGTGTACAGTAGGAACAAGGTCTTACATGCACAAACAAGTGTAAAGAAGGTTATCGCTCAGAGATGTCGTCTGATTGGGTCCAACAGCGTATCAGTAATCTAACAGGGCAACCCAAATGTTTCACGCTCTTTCTTTCCGTTCATCTCTCTCCAACTTGGCTTTACCTCTGAGTCAGCAACTATACCCTTGTTACACTTTTATCTCTCTGTTCGATGTACCAATAAATTCTAGTCGTGAAAATCTCACTGTTTTTTTTTTCATTGCAAAGTATGTATACCTTGGCGTAATGTTCAGGCTCATATCAACAAAGTTGTCTTAGGGTACTGCTGGGCTGTAGGGCTGTTGATCATTGACCTGACCAAGATAAATGACAGCATGTTTTGCTTACTCTGAACGTTAAGGTCATGTATGTGCCTTTGTTGCACGCTGATAAGGTACAGTACATTACCCATTAACATGTTTCTGTTAAAGACTGACAAGGAGGGAAAGGTGAAGTTAGGATAGATGCCGATTATGAGCATCACCTATGTGCCCACAGTTAACCCATAGATAAAGCATTGAAGGGACGAGCATGTGGCTATACAACATGCATATATGCTCTCTGACCCGTCTTGAGCAACATGTTGCTGATTTGCACGTAAGCAGGAGGTACAACTCATAATAATTATGGGAAAACAGCTGTATCTGTTTTTGGTGTGTACGTGTTTTTGGTCCATTCACCAAGTTCACTGCCTCAGACTGACCTGTCTCAGCTAATGTGGGTTTTGTGCAACTAATATTTGGTTTGCCACTTGATTTTACGCACGTTTAAAGCAGTAATGGTTAGCTTATGACTCATGTGAGTATCAAGAAAACATCAAAGATGTTTGGCACTTTCTGTGAGAGAACATATCCAGTCAATATTTGGGACAGTGAGTAATGTGATTCCATCACAGTTAAAGTATGGCGCAGATGTTGAAGGGAGCCACGTCACGTGACTCCAAATTACTGGTTTACAGAGGTTGCATAACACATGTAAACAAATACAAAATGTACTTTCTGAGCTTGTTGAAACATGAAGAAAACAGGTAAATACACCGGCACTGACACACACACACACACACACTCACTCACTCTCACACACACACACACACTCATACACACACAGTGATCTAGAAAATGAAATAATGAAAGTTCCTATGACAATCCAGACACACACTCCCCTCGCCATATCCAAAAAATAAAGCCAAACGCAAAGGAGTATCAACAGCTATTTGTATTCTAGGTGCACACACACACCCACACACACATTACAGAGTCTTGTGAGGTATCTTCACACACTTAAAGGGCTGACACTTTGGCAGCATGTCAAGAAGGAAATCTAGCGTGCTGTGTGGCATGCTGCCCATAGCTGCATTATAAAAACACACCTCAGATGAACCATATGTTACCTCACACACGTGAACCCAATAATCTCTCTCTCTGCATTTCTATTGCTCTCTCTCTGTCACGCACACACACACACATGCACAGTCAGGTATACCCCGTGTTACATTTAGTACTCATCACACAGTTCTAATAAAAATGTGTGAGATATTTTGAAATGCATTTCTTGGAAATCGTTGTCTGCATTCTCAACATGGTTTCTAATCACAGTGATGAGCGCTGTCATCATTTCTCAACAGTTGCATCAGATGTTGTTTTTGTTTGATTCAGTGTTTTTTTTTCTCTCTCTATCTTTTTTTTTTCTCTCTCTCACCACTTCGCTAGGTTTTATAAAATACTCTATTTTACAACAATTAACCGTAAAGGCGAAAATCTCCAAAATCTCTTTTAATCATCAGGGTATCTTTTTAATGCACATAATCTACTGTTTCCCAAATATCATCAAATCAAATAGTAATAACCATTAACATTGACCCTAGGATATTTCTTACTCATCTGTCTGCCCAGGAAATCTGCAGATCAGGTGACAACCTCAACATATAATGGCTATCTAGAAAGGGCTAGTGAGGCCACTACTACTGCTCCCTTAAGAGATCAGAAGGGCCGCGTGCACGATTAATTGCTGATCTACCTGCGTACACTGAGTGGCCATCCACTAATCCTGGCATTTCCATCCCCGCAATACGTATTAATAGCAGGATTGACTGGGCTTTTTCAGCAGCCTTGATCAGGCTTGTAGTTGTTGACTGTTTTATATTAAACTTTGGCATTTCTCTTTCTTTGGGTCACCTCAGGTAACCTCACATGCTGAGCGTGAGGCCTAACGTGAGGGACAGCTTTCTACTGAGATCTTTAAAGGATAATTCTGGCTACAGTGAATGTTAAGACCATTTTGCAGATTACCCTCTCTCCCTCATGCAGTTCCTTTTTCTGGTAACCTGTCGCTAGAGGGATTTACCTAGATTTTCCAAATTTGGAAACGGGCCTCATAGGCAATACGAAACAAGCTTTTTATTATCATTATGTGAGAATTTTGGGTGAAACTGGGCAGGCTACTATTTTATTGTTTTCTGTTTTCAGAATCCGACATTGTTCTGATGATATAGCTATGCCGCTGCGGTGTTTTGCCCACTTCCTCCAATGTTAGACACGCCTATCCTTGCCCCGTTTGTCCATTGAGGGCTTTTTGAAGTTTGAAAAAATGTTATGCTATGTTCAAACTTTTTACTTTTAATGCTTTATTAGGCGACGTCTAGCAAAAACACTTAAGTTTGCTCTTGCCGACATTTGGTTTTGATATTGTCTGAGTTGAATTTTGTCTAGAGGTAGGGAAATAAGCCACATGATAACAGTTCCTCTGATAATAGCATGTAAAAATCCAGAGGAATTTTTGGAAAGGAGGAGACGGGAATGCTGGAAAATGATCTTAATATTAACTGCGGCCAGGATTAACCACCCAGTTCCTTGTTGACTGATTTAAGATTGGCTCACTTTCCCTACCTTGTCCAAAAAATAATCTTTCACTGCACAATGTAGGAGTTTTGCAAGGTGCTCTGTAACTGTTGAAATCAGTGAGA
>OOFE01032922.1:6649-21550 GCA_900323365.1 Monocentris japonica | reverse complement strand
CATTGGATTTCCTCCCAACCGATATGCATTTTCAACTGCTCAACGGCAGTGCAACAACTGAGCAACTGGCGTCACAAGACGTTTCATTCTCAAGCCAAAAAAAGCAAATGACAAAGCAGTATTATTATTCCAGTATTTAGCCTGGTATATCACCTGTTCACTCGACATTTCTGTTGCACTTCTGCTCTAATTAGCTTTCTCGTCTCTATTGTGAAAATGTGACTTTATTTTTTGTGTCAGTTACAGGCCACCGTGAGCTGTGCCAGAGACCTGCTGTTGCATTTCCTTTCGGTCAATAGTTATAGATTGCCCCTTTAATGAGAAGGTGGTGAGTTTTTACTCATTGCTTCATAAGCCTCGCTTTATTTGTTGCTTGTAGCGAGTTTATCAGCAAGCTGCTGAAAATGGAACCCAAGCTTTCTCCCTTTCAGTTTTCCAGAACACCTAAGGTTGCCTCATCATTGCATCCTTTTTATCTGAGGGAGTTTCAAATATCTCATGATGAAGACATATCAAATCGATACGGGAACTGCCAATGCGGAGCGCCGTGATCCCACTGATCTCTTTAAGCGCAGAGCCTTCGCGATCTCTGAGACATCACTCCAGCGAGGAGCACAGCAGATTTGACAGCCAGCGCCACAGCAGATTGTTCCCCCCTTCGTCGAAGCATGTAATTTGACAGCGATGCATTCCATGAAATAAGAAACTCGCCAAAGATTACCAACATATAATCCAGCTCACAGACACACGATTGAATATTTCATTTGTTCCTTCTTTCAATATCTATCCGTCTCTATACAGACATAGTCCAATCTGAGTACCTATAAGCTTCAGGTGATGGCAAATAGTATGTCATGAAATTTCCTATGAGGTCAAGGATTGATTCATGCAGGACTGAGGTAGAATTAAAAAACTGGAAAAAACTGAAAAATATACTCTTTAGGCAAGTGTGGGTATTTTTACATCTCAGTTGTTTTGATAATCACAGTTTTTTTCTTCTAATATAGTTATTTTTCTACTTACTAATACTATATGTAGCATTGATTTAGGTATTAGAATAGACCAAATAGACCTTTTTGAGATAACAATTTATCCATCAACCAAAGGAAATACAGATGCTATACTGATTCACTGTATTAGTGGCATGTGTGAGTACATATATAGAAACAATTGTCATTTTACCATGTTGCCATATGAAAGCTTGCACTGTATGTACACCAATCCCTCCAATTAAAGACATCATTTTAAATCAGGATCACCCAAATTATCGAGGTAAATATTTTTTATTTTTTTATTTTGGGCTGAATAGAAGTTAAAGGACTGAATGGAATGATGTCCCTGCACCGAATGACGTAGCGTGAGTTATGTATAGACACGTATAGAGCGCTCTCCTGGTTCAACAGTCGTTCATTGCACAGCCTAATGCGTTAAAAAACCTTAACAATGCATCAACCTAATTGGTTCAGCCTCACTCATGATTGCAACCAGTCATTACACCGTTGCTGTTCACACCTTGTTTCTAATCCCCACTACCGCATCAACAGGCATTCAGCTGCGGCCTTGTTGCTTAAACCCTCAATTGCGCTGAAAACAAGGGATGCCAAGCACAAACGGCTGAAACGAAGAATGGAGCTCATGCTTTCCACACCTGGGTTATTGTTCCTCTCTCCCTCCTAATGCACTTACACCCTAATGGAAGACAGCGCGCCTCTAATTTTATAACCGGAGCCCTCATTGACATCACTGTCTTTGATTAATTATTGGAATTTGGACATACTGGACTTGGAACACCGGCTTCAGAGGGCGATTACTTCAACAAGGTTACGCCGCGCACCCGGATCCATTTATTCTCCCTGTCACCGCGGTATCTCAGAAGTCCAAACGGAAAAGTTCCTCGCGCAAAAAAAAAATTGGCAGGAGCTATCTTGCCACGGGTCAGACATGCCTCTCCCAGGTCACTCCTCATTTAGCATCGACATAATGAAAAATGACTGTTCCCATAATTCCTAGCAAAATCGCGCCTCTGCCACCGCCCCGGTCCTGGGACGGCTCGATGCATACTTCATGAGATAAGTTCATTAGCATGTGTCGGGGCCTCGGCTGGGAGCCTTAACCTGCGCGTCTACTTCAGATAACACGACGCAGCCGGCCTGACAGCGCTCTTCCACATCACCTTCAATAATCAAAGAACATATGGCTAGCCGATCTGCCGGTGCAGATTACCGCCCTGTAAGAGACTCCCTCAGAAAGTTATTAGTTGTCAAGGCCGCCGTAAACATGACAAACAAATAAATAGGCATTGACTTCTGCAAAGGGGGGGGGGGATGAGTCATCTGGATCAAGTTCTTCTTCTGCATATAGCCATTTTCTTTCATGATAGATATGTGGGGAGTGATGTTTTAATTTTTTTTTTTTTTTTTTTTTTTTTTTTTACCACCGCAGGTGTTTTGCCTCGTGGACTGACATGTCGTTCGGAGGCATAAAGAAGTCAAAGACGTTTTAATAAGGTTAAGGACCAGCCTGCTGATGATTCTGACCAGAATTAATGACTTTTCCTCTCTGTAACGCGCTTGCATCCAAACCGCAAGCATTTGAAATGTCGCAGAAAAATAAAATGAAATGAAATGACTCCGGTTCTAGCCGCTGAGTTGATAGAACCGCAGAAAACACATGCTTGAGTTTTTCATGTATTGATTAGTATTGTGCAAGTTGTTATTGTTATTTGGTGTCAGCTACTCAGGCCATATTTCATGCTGTAGTATTAGTGGTGGACAGACCTTCCAAAGCCAATGTTGAACTGTTTTGCAGTGTGACTGATCCACGCTAAGCCTTTTGCGATTTGGAGGAAATGTTATCAAAATTTCTCTTTGGCTTTTCTAATTGCATACAGTGTAATTTGCCAAACAATATTTGTCTGGAAACCCAGCTATACTTAGATGACAACTATGTTCTATTACCTTTTACCAGAGTGATGCTGAGTGATGACAAATTGGCTATACAATTCAACACAGAGTAAATAATGGCTTTCAAAGAACTGCAAGATAACAAGATTAGATGGAGCAGTTATACAAGCAAACCCATTTTGTTTGACTTTAAATATGAGTTTCTTCCATAATATCTGGGTTGGGCTTTAAAAGAGAATACTTAAATCCACCCTGCAACTTGCACAGATCCAGAGAAGAATGGGTGAGGATGAGAAGCGCACAGAAAAGGAGCTCAATACAGGTGTATACAACAAACAGCATGTCTGGAGTGTCTGAAGAACAGCTTCATAACCCAACTAATCCACCGCTGTGTCTCAAGCGACACAAATGTTACGCCAACAGCTAACGGAGGCTGACACGAGGATTGAAGGAGTACTGATGAATGCCCTATACTGTAGCTGTTGTGAGGCTCTTGTTTAGGCATTTCGAGGCCCGTGTCAAATTTAATTAGAGCATTTAGACCGTTATCGCCTCCATTCTTTCTAACAAACTGGGCAGTGTACTATACAAGCCCAGGTTGGCCTAGCGGTTAGAGAGACCGACCCGTGACCTGAGGGTCGCTGGTTCGATCCCCGGCACCACAGGGGGGTGTATTCCAGCTGTGAGCTGGTGATCCAAAAATGACTGGTGTCACGGCTACGGTGCCCACCAACACTGCCGAAGTGCCCTTGAGCAAGGCACTTAACCCCAAACCGCTCCAGGCGTGCTGTTCATTGGCTGACGCCTGACCTCTGACCTGAAAAATGCATGTGTGTGGTGTAATAGGTTGTGTGTATATATCTAGTCAGGGGTATGCAAAAAAAAGCATTTCACTGCATGTATGTGTATGTGACAAATAAAGTTCCTTTCCTTCCTTCCATGGTGTAATTCACTGTAAATTAAAGTAAATCCTGGAGAATGGACAGACGAACAATTCCAAGGGGAAAATAAATCTTCAGAGTATGTTAAGAATTGAATTTGTGGATGTGTGTGCTTGTCTTCCATAAGTATTTGACGCTCTGAGCTAATAATCAACCATTCTATGCAATAAAAAGATCCAGACTATCCAGAGTTGTTTTTGTATCCGAGTGCACCCATCAAAGCACCATATTGGTACAGAACACATTGTTTTCTAACAGCCGATTTAAGGCCTTTATCTGCGGCGAGGACTCCTCTCATAATGATAACAGATATTTCGAGGTACGACACTCAAGACTCAGACAGCGAACTGAAGGTGAACAAAGGAAAAGGGTGGCACTCGGCGAGGAATGTATCCACGCGCGCTAAAACCAACCAAAGAGATCAGGAAAAAAGTGTGACTCATTCGGTTAGGGAAATCATTGTCAATTGTCGGTGTTTACACTGGTAAGGCTAAAAGAAGGACCTAATATCACTGAAAACCCTTCAGGGGAAAAGTGAGAGGAGAAAAGGAGTAGGTGGAAGCCAGGTAATGAAAAAGGGAGTAGCAACACAGCTGGCCAGTCAAGCTGAATAAATCATCAAAGAGCAGCTCTAAATCATCAAAGAGCGCCTCTTGGATAGCGGCTAAACTATCGCAAGGTCTCAGTTAGTTACTCAAACGCCTTTACTAGAGAATCTGACCAGCTTGGCCTCACCCATTCAACCGGCTTGCTAACAAAACAGGGTGCTAACCCAAAAACAATCCATCTCCAGATGTGGGAAAAAAAGCCACAGGGAAAGGACAAAATGATGGAAACGCCACGTGAAAAAGGACTTTCAAGGAAATGAGTTAATATTACAAAGGCAGCTTCATGGGTGAGTTAAGTTGAATGCCAATTTGCAGTATGTGCCAGTTTTCAAAGAGGTCTGGCAATTACCACTTTTACATGCAAGTTTTCAAAGCAACATGAGGCAGCAAAGAGGCCTAATATTTGGTGTCTGAATTGCAGGTGCATCAGTCAAAAAAAAAACTGCTAAATTGTTTAATGTAGTGACGGAAAGGTCTCGAAAATCATGACAACATGCGCAAAACATGGGAAAACTGCATCGGCACAGAGGAACAGTAGTTGTAAATGAACGTTTTGAGCTTGGTATTTATGGCAGCACCGCCATTCAGAAACTGCTTGTCTCCAAGGCCAAAAAGATGCATAACCTGGTGTAAGGAGTGCAAAGCCTGGATCCCTGAGCAATGGAAGGAAATGATGTAGTCTAACGAGTCATCATAGCGCTAGATCTGTAATGGTATGGGCAGCTGGGAGTCATTAGGTCTGATGGTGGCGTTTGTGTGCTTGTATGACGGCCAGGAAATATGAGGCCATTTTGCTTGGCCAGGAGCACCCCGTGGTGCAAACACTGTTCCCCCATGTTCCCATATTGCAAGATGATGCTGCCACACACGCCGCTAAACAAATTCAAGGGTGGTTTTCTGAACACCAGGATGAAGCCAAACCTTCCATGGCCTCCCCAGTCACCAGATCTAAAGCATCAATTGAATCTTTACGGGAAGTTCTGATTCCCACCTGCTTCATCTGTCAATAACTAGTCCATTATTCCACGACACACAGTTCGAGTGTGACAGCATTTCAAGGAGTATTTAGGTTGCTCTGAAGGCAAAGTGTGGCCCTATTCCTTATTATGTAGTTGATGTTCATATATTGTGAGGTGTTTCAGTTATTTTGTCCAGCCCTTATTTTACCCGCGACACAGGTTTCTAAATACAAGCAACATGCTGTAAGGTAGCTACTTTGCTGATGCTGGAAAAACTGTTGATTTGATTTGAAAGAGATTATAACACTACTGAATGTAAGTGCTTGGTTTTTGAGACTATAGATTGCCCTGCAGAGGAACACCTTTATCTTTCGCTGAGTTCATTAGAACACTAACACAGTAAGCCAAAACACATTCTGTTAATAGTGACAAATGGCAGCTACTCTCATTGCCAAAGCTATTTCTGTGATAAATGTGCCTTGATGCTTACTTTACTAAAGTGCTATGTCTGCAGAACAGAGAAGTCATGACTGGAAAGACATTTTATTTTGGCAGTATCGGGGAAGCTACTTTGAAAGTACAGTTCTTTAAGCGACTATTTACTTTGCAGAAGTTGAACTGCAGCAAAGCAACCCTTCAGAAAAATAGATAAATAGATGAATAATTTTGTTATTGGAAAAAGTAGTTCTACTTTGTAAAAAATATATATCTGTAAAAAATCTGCAAAAACACAGCTGATTAGGAAAGTTAATAAAAAAATATTTTATTTGAAAGACGTGTGTGAGGAATGTTCACTGTCTTTTAATGCCCACAGCTGCCACAGCTCAATGTCCACAGCTGTTTGTCCCAGCACAGTGCAGCACACTTTTGTATGTAATGCCCATTCACTCCCTACATAGTCACTCAGTCTGGACGCAACCCCAAACCTAATTTGAGTTCTTCACAGAAAAAAGTGGGAGGAATAACAACTCTCTGTTGTATGTACATTTACAATGATTTCAAAAGGGTCTTGTAACATCTGACGTGCACAAGCCTTCACAGTTAAAGGTGCAAATACAAATAAGAAAAAATGAAAGCAATTTTCTACTTTTCTTTATGGCCAAAAAAAAAAAAATAGTTATCTACAGCTGACTAAAAACATTTGAACAATTAGATTTTGAATTACTGCAAAATGTAGTTCAACTACTAGCTGTTTTGGGTCCTCAAACCAGAATAATTAGAGGGAAGTCAAATATTTTTGTTTTATTTTGGCTTGCAAAGCAACCCAGAAAAGTAGAAGAAAATCAAAACAACAACCAACCTCCATTTTCCCTCAAGTTTCCCCCGTGTGCTGATACTCCAGTGCTCAGCTATCTCTTATCATGTCTCTGACATCTGAAGTTTTGACAGATACAAATATTCGGAGTCAGGAGACAGGCCTGATCTTATTCTGGAGTGGAGAAAAACAGACAGCTACTGAGATGAAGTGAGTCAGCCCTATTGCCCCAAGGCTGCCAAGAAGTGCCATCAGTGGCATTGGGCAACTGTCATGCACGCGGACAGTTCTGCGAGCGTATGTGGCAACAGCTCGTATTTGACCCTGTGTCCTGCTGCCTCTCTGGATGAGGGAGTACCAGTTCCTCATGATGCTGCTTGTGGGCCTGATGCTAGTGGTTTGCATTGCCATCCTAGGCATTCAGCTGACTCTTGTCTTAACCAGGGGGATTCACATTGAGTGAGGAGATAGGTCTTCGTCTTGGTCACTTTGCCAGGATACATTGGCTGTTGCGGAAATCTAACCTATGACCTCTAGGTTACGGTACAGTGTCTCTAACCACTTGTGTGCTTCGTGTTGATTATTTCTTGTGCCGCAAAATGTCTTTCCTAAGTGAAAAAAAAAAATCTCTTTCTAAGTACTGGGTCCCAACTCTAGACTAGTCTGACACTGTAATTTTCTATCGCACACTGATTCAGGGAAAATAGGCAAGATTATAGACAGACAAGAAATATCTTCTTTCATAGCTCCTTCGCTTTTGCTTGCAAAGTGATCCCTCGAATCAGTGAGTACGCGCACTCCCCGAGATGGCACATCACCTTGAATATTATCAAGTGATGGAAAATAAATTAGATGCATGTCCTACTGAACGAAGGTTGCCTCTCTGTAACAGACTGAACTTTTCCCCCCTTAAGATATAGAAGGCTTTGGTGTACAGACAAAAATGGCCTGAGGCAATTTAGCAGCACCACACTGAGTCAGCTCTCCCCAGCGTGAACAAGACTGGATCCACTGCCAACGAGGCCTATGATGCAACAGATACTGCGCCATTGAAAGGCCGTGATTAAAAAGGAAAGCTATGTGACAGCTGCAAAAATGCTCCTAGGCTCTAAATGATGTATTTGTCTTTCTACCTCTGAGATGCCGATATACAGAGGCATACGGCGCATGAACCAAAGTACTTGATCTGATTATGAATGTCTGGAACGGCTCAAAACTGACACATAGCTCCTATTCAAGTGAGAACTGTTGACTCTCTGATCTGAACTGAATGGATGTTTGTGGAAATTAAAAGACTTGAATGGAGAGGGGCTGTCAGGACTCGGCTCGACTGTGAACCCACAAGCCAAATTGACAGTGAGAGGAAACCTGTCTACCCTACCACTGCATGGGCGTGCAATGCAAACTCAAGACGATGCTCAAACCAGACCCTTGAATTTTGACCCCCGCTGTTGTGTTATGGAGTGTGCCATTAAATTCAGCCAGAGGGAATGCTAACCACTGATGTTACAGTAGACAAGCCAGATTATAACAAGAGGGATAGCATTGAGGTAGTCACGCACCTGTTCTTCTCGAGGTGAAACCGGAGAATAAAGGAGAATACAAAACCAGGCATCGTCAAAACAAATGCTCTCTGCAAAATAAGCACAATAATTTCTTCTCCATGGTCTCCAATTACTGCGCAGTACAGTGCCGTGCACTTTGTCAGGAACTAGTTTTGCTTCTAGCTTCTGATGATTTGATTGGAGAGATGCCTTTTCACCTGATTACACCCCTTTTATCTATTTCTTCACAACTGATCCTCAAGCCACAGGCCAGAACTATGTATGTCCAATGATTACGTCATCTAGCAACTCTAATAGATGTCTGCAATCATTGCAAATGGATGAACAACCAACAATGTCCAACATTAGAACATAAAAAAATGTGTTGTGAAAGCAACAGTCCCCGTGTGCTCTCAAAATTAAAAACTGGAGAGCAATTCCAGGACAAAGTGATTATTTCATAGTTCAGTGAACATACAACCATAGTGTCATCCCCGTATGGTTAATTAAATATGCTGGCTCCATACGTACCCACTGGGTGGATTTACAGCTGTATAAATGCACCTTAATAGCTTTCTTTTCTTTTCAATTATGATCATCATATTGTTTAACAATCGGGTGATCCCAGAACTTACCGGGTACAAGTCTGCTTTACAAAGCCAAAAAGCCATGATGAATGATGATGAAGAATGACAATGCTCCGACAAAAGTATCGTGGTAGAATTTTGTTGATATGAAATCAAAAGCCTCGTAATGGCCTTTGATCTTTTGAAACAAGTACTGTTGCAACCAGTGCTGCTACCGATCTGCCTTATGCTTGTTGTCCTTACAAAAATTTCAGTTCGTACCATTCTTACCAGTCCATTTGACTGTGGAAGTAGGAAAATACATGTTAAAGTCAACATATTACAAAATAGACATTTAGATTTGGTTCACAAACAATCTAAAAATAGCTGGTTTGGGTGAGAATCTGCTAACAGTGGGTGAGTGTTGTACCCCTACTGTTGTGTGTACTCCCACGTGGCATGCCTCTCTGGGTGCACTGATGTTCCACAATCAGACTTAACACATCGTTCTTATTGCACAACCTCACACCATCATGGAGGTCCCTTTGGTGCCGCACGACTCCCAAATTTCTGGAGTCAAATCCAACTCTGATTCTAACTGCGGAGGAGTCGCTGGAATCAACTCCTCAACTCCTATAGATTAAACCACAGGAAGCTACATTTGAGAGCACTCCAACTGAATAGTGTGAACACTAGACTATGCATGCAATGTCCACTTCTGAAGTAAAGGAAGTTAACATGAAGTCCTGCCTTCATGTTAAAGCAGCTCAATGGTTACATTAGTGGCATGCCTCTTGACCAACTAGCTATTTTAAGTACACAGACTACGTCCATGAGAGAATTGGCATTCACAAATGTGTCAGACACATCAACCAGGCTCGAAAAAAAGAGGGATAAATTGCTAGATAGAAAAAGATTGGTGATAGTCTCATGAGGTAGATTTGTTTCCAAATGTAGGTTACTGTGACTCAGTAAACTGTCTTGTCTTCAGCCCTAGTCTCTACTCTGAAACACTTGAGAAGAGTACTCTTGAGAGCTTGAGAAGATTCAGCTCCGTTACCCAGAACAAAGATAATTAGCTTGCTGATGCTAATGCTAGCATGGAACTACTAGCCACTACTAACGCTAGCTTCTGCTAGATATGTTAGGAACAAGACGGTGGTGGTTAGCTGACCAGATACTGCAAGCTGATATTATCTGAACACAAAATCAGTTAGATGTATCAGTGGTGAAATGATCAGTCCCCAGCCGAGTCGTACATTTATAACTTCAGCTGTTCAGCTATTGTTGCTCAAGAGCCAAGGAGCTCCGCTATGTCACCTGAAAGCTCTCTTTTGATTGCTGATTCAATATCGTGGAGCCGATCCAGCACAGGAAATTGGTCCTGTCTGTATCTTATTGTGCAAAGCAGCATTTTCAGCATTCTGCAGGCTTTCATCATGCCTTAAATGGATAGTATGGTGGATGGAGAATTTTAAGGCATTTTGCCTCGGTGACCTCCATTAGTCATTTGCACAGCTAAGTCTTTCAGCGAGAACCGTTGCTGATGTGCTGCAAGTTGGTCTCTCTTTAATCACAGCCGAGCAGCTTTTGCCTATTACAGCTGTTGTCTTCCTCTAATTACCCTGATCTAATAAGTCCATTTGCTTGGTGTGACAGACACATATCCCAAACTATTATGACTGTCATTATCTGGCCGCAGCATTTTTCAGCCAGCACGTTCCCATTTTCGCTTAATTAGACATTGCTAAATGTTAACAGATTAAGCTTGGGTGAGCAAGTCAGTCTGTGTTCAGATTTACACTCAGGCCTAGCAGATGGCAATAAATTATATAACAGAGAAAGAGAGAGAGAGAGAGAGAGCAGAGTGGAGCCAGTGGCCTAAACACAATTCCCTTGTAATGGTGGCCACAAAGGTCCCTGCCATTTTCACTTTTGTGGTGTTTTTGAAGGTGCCACTCTCTATTATAATCAACAACTGTGGAGCCATCCCCTGCTGTTTTGTGCTCTTCATTCATACGGTTGCAGTCACATGCATAATATACCCTTATGCATCTCACTTTTCACATTGATGTCAAAAGCTTTTCACCAAATCATAATCCTCCAATATAAACGTCCCTGCTGCACTTCATCACATTGATTCAATGAACAGATAAATAACACACATTTCCACCCAGTGTCACCTTACAAGCACCCAGTGTATAGAATCGCCCGAGCGTTCATTTTAAGCAGTTACAGACTTAAAATATGAATACTAAGCACCTCAACGGTGTTATTCACTGAAGCTTAAATAGAGCCAACATCTTCATCTCTGCAGTCGACTGAATGCTGATGGCGTCTGACAGTTCAGTGATTGTGCCATTTATGGGCTCTCTGTTGCACAACAGGTCTGCCATCCACTTCCCGTAGAGAAATTAATAACTCCTTTGCCCCAATTCTCTCTTTGCCTCACCCCGCAAACCGGCAGAGCAGGCAGTGTTGAGCGCTTGCTACCTCGGTGCCACGCCATGTGACATTATGAAGTCACATGCTAAAACTGACGAAGCTAACTCAATTTAATTTCTTTCTTTTTGTTTACATTTTTCTTGCCATAGTAATGATGGACCCGATGGACGACTTATGATTTGATATTGAGGCAACTCTAAAAAGTGTGCATGTGTAGAGGCTCGGTGACGCTTAATGAAGTGGTCCTGATGCTGAGGAGCTATCACTTATGTAATTGGAGGAGGGTGAAGAACTAAAAACATATTAGGCCCTCTCAGTATGCACTATTGGTAAATGCATCTCGTGACTGACAAAGATTTTCCAAGATCGTCCATTTCTTGAGTGGAGAATATATGTAGAGCCTGGGGGTGGTGTCAGCCCATACATGTGTGTGCCAACATGCTAGCAGGTGGCGATAATGATTCCTGTTGTCCAAGAGGGCAATCTGGCATGTCAATATTTATTCCTATCTGAATCATCCAACACAGATGAGTTTAAAGCTTTCCTCGAGTTCCGCTCACCCATCAAACAATGGAGGTGACACACTGTTGGCCGGAGACGTAATGCAACTCCAACAAAGTCTGCACTCGGACTATTCTGTATAATACAACATATTCATTATCGCAACCTCCATTGATGTTTCGTTTTGCGTAATATATAATTTTCCCCAGATGCTAATACACTATTTCTTTGCTATTATCAGCTCAGTATGATGGATTGATTATGACGATTCCATTACACATTTTGTTCATACAGATTCTTCCTGAGAGTTTAACGTTACGATTCCATTCAAAATACAAGCACATTAGTCTCTTTTTTCAGAACAAGATCCATCGCCATGGTTTTTCTATTACCACAGTAATCTAAATGCAAATTTTAACTGTCCCTTTTTCCACCAGGATGATGCTCCTGGCGCATGATGTGCACTAGAATTGAGATGTGTTTCCCCCCCTCCCGTTCTACCTCTGTTACATGGGAATTTTCTTCAAGGATGACGATGACTGCTTATCAAGTTGGCATGATGTATAAAAAAAGATGCTGCTCATTGCCTAACGATATCAGCCACATAGTTCAATTCCAAGACACTGCAGTTGCGCAGCTACACAGAAAGCAAAATCGAAAGTTTGCTAAGAAGAGCATCAGTGAGCCGGTCCACCGGGACGCATTAACGGGGATATTTTATTAAAATAAATCATCGCATTACAGGAGGAAATCAGCTGCTGGGTTATGGATTCATGGTGGTGCTCTTCACTGATGCAGATATTGGATTTAAAACTAATCAAATTCTAGTTTCAACATCTAGCCATTTCAGCTAAAAATGTTTATGTAAGCCTTTGGGGATATACTGTATTTGCCACCTGGACTTCAAAAGGAGGCTTTGCCCAGTTCCCTTAGAGGTGCCATCCTGGTTACTTTTTTTTTCTCACTGCAGTGAAATGGGGAAATACACACTATATACACACTGTCTACACATAGTGTGATGCTGCAGCTATCCTGGATGCGCTGATATGGATTGGTGGCAGTGAAAGGCTTCATCATTCCTGCCTTCCCTTCTGTCCCTGCCATCAATCTTTCCTCGCATGGATGTGGTCCTGAGTGACACGGGCAGAGTTGCTTTCTCCTATCTCCCCCTTTCCTCGACACTGTAAATACATCCACGGCACAGGGGCTGAACTCGCCTGTCCGTCGGTGTAACTTTAACTTGTGTGCTCGTCATCTGATACCAATAATCTTCCTCTGCACGTTGCCACTTTGACGTTGGCATTCAATTTCACTCTATCGGTGAGGTCAGGGGCGCTTTCTCGCAGTCTCTTTATCATCTCCCATTCATTAGAGTAGCGAAGGCTGTGAAACACCTGGTTCCATCAGTCATTCATTTCTTTACTGCCTCTTCTTAAAGCTGCAATAGGCACGATCTTTATGTAGAAATAACACCCGTGCTATCGGTTTACATCACTAACAACAGAGAAGAGCCCATCCCCATCCCCACTAATTGACACACTGTAGATTTGCTCTCGTTGCCCAAAGTCATTTCCTGTGCCAGGTTTCAGGTATGGTCACTGGCAGGAAATCTTCTTGGCACACAGGAAGTGACAAATCGAAACTACAAATCTTTCTCCTAAACAGCAGTAACCTGGACAGTGTATTCATGTCACATTACATGATTTCTGGGTAGTGAAGTCCTTCAAAACTACAGAAAATTCAAACTGTTATCTCTGCCACTAGGTGGCGCCTAAAGTACTTTTAAAAGGCTTAGGAGTTTTTAAACCACAACCGCAAATGTTCTCCTCTCTTCATTCCTCTTGTTAAATAGAGTATTCAGGATTTTTAGAAGCCTATCTGTTTCATCTTCAGTCCAACTGCCTCTTGGGACATTGCACAACTTTTCACACCGATGTCTTTATGTTATTTTTCATCACACATGCAAGCTATCCATTCCATTTCTTTTCACGAACTGCATGATGAATCGCAATTTATAGAACTGCTACTCATTTGATGCTGAGAGAAACGGTTTTATTCTCTGTGGGCTTGCACTAGCATCATTAGCTAACAAATCCTAATAGGAGGGCTACTGACAGCTGTCACATGTTTGGTGAAATGATGACCCAAACACAGAAATGATGAGGTTTCCTCTTCGGGGAGGACAACACAATAATGTTCCAATCTTTTGTTTTCACCTCTCCAACGCAGTGATGTGTCCTTTGTGCAGCCGCTCTGTAAACTTTCCAGGGACAGGGCAACAGACAGTCTACTGCCAACTTCTCAACTACCAAAAAAAAATAACCTTTTTGAATATCCTTGAGGGTGCTTGGTTTGGGATCAATAGGACAGGCTTCTAGAAATCCAGACACTTGCCTTTTAAACAAAGAGAGGAGGGGAGAGAATTCACTGCGTGTCTCTACAGATAAGGCTGTAACCTTAGCACTGTCTTACCTACTGCCATTATCGCTTCTCTCCTAGAAGTAGCTTTGATAAGGGACTGATGCTCTTTCAATTACATTCAGTTATGCATTCCAGTCTCTGCTCAAATCCTCCTCTGCCTCTCTGTGTTGTGTAGAAAAAGATTTCAATTTTACATTTGCACTTTGCAGAACAGCTTACAATGAGATGAAGTTAAAATTCCTTGATTGCCAGCACTCCAACCGACCAATAGTAGGGGGAGCAAGGGGTAAAGCCACTGCTGTGCACTGAGAGTAGATGTAACACATATTTCTTCTGCATCCCTAGAAAGATTAAGTAAAAGGTTGATGAAGAAATAAAAGAATAGGTATTTTTAGAGCATTTTAAGTAGAGTGGGTATGGGAGTCTTGTGGGAATGCGACTTATATAGAGGCAGATGAGCGTAAGTGCTATTTGGATTCTGCTCAAAACATGGTTACTCATGATGGGATGTAGCATGGCACCAAAGACCCAGTATCTCATACTGATAGGTGAACTGGTAAACAACTGGTGAACGCAAGGCTCTCCGGAGTATTCAAACTCACGCCGGTCAACACAGCCTGATCATTTGGATGCACAATATGTGGCAGATCAACACAAGTGTTTATGTGCTCCAGGGCAGGGCAGGACAGGTTCAAACAGGGTTTGAAGTGCAATGTCTTTTAAAAAAAATATGCCTGGGATATGTTGACAGGAGAATG
>OOFE01032890.1:3751-22565 GCA_900323365.1 Monocentris japonica | reverse complement strand
ACATGCCAGAAGCCTTCACTCTCGGCCCTGCTCTCCTTTGTCCCTTTTCTTGTTGGTTTCACCGTCTTCCCCCTTTCTCTTATCGCTCTTCATCCCTTTCCTTTCCCCGATGTACTGGGGAAGAAAGGCTAAATGACTTTCTATTGTCGAGCTGAATGAGGATGTTTATCTCAAACAGCCTGCTTCTCTTCCCTACCTCTTGTCTGAGGGAGATCACAAGCTTTTACCGCCTTTGGTCATGTATCAGACAGATGCACGCCCACCCGTCCACATGAGCTTGTACAGCTTTTTGGTTGTGTCTTAACCAGACAAGCTGACAGGTGGAAAGACAGATAGCCAGGCAGACAGACAAACAGACACACACACACAGTGTTGTGCTACACATTATTGTGTATCATAGGGTGGTTGAGTTTTAAGCCCTGAGCTTATTGCCTTGGGAGGTTTCTTTCTCTTCTGGTTGAAAACTGGTGAAAACACACACCAGCAGCAGTGAGGTGAAAGAGGACCAAATTGGTGTGCAAAACAAGATTCTAGTTACCAGGCTATTCCTTGTACGTAGCTTAAAAAAAATCCTTTTGTGGATGAAAGTAAAAGGCCAGCAGTGTTTCAATTAAAAATACAGTAAAAATATGCAATGGTTGTAAGCTCTTACGAAGAAAACATTTATTAAGACATCCTGAAGTGAAACCTGTTGTCATCCTGTCCACGCCTCACACTGTTTGGATGTTCAACTTAATAGCGAAAAGTAAGCTGAGCAGCATGCGAGTCGAACACACTGTCCCGTTATGTTCGACTTTGATTAACAGCAAAAATGGAACGGGTCCATTTGGCCCAGCGCATGCTCGATGAACACCGGCTTATTAAAACTGATACAACACGAGGCGACTTATTATTCAGTTATCAGTGAAGTTTTGTCTTTGGGCTCGATAAAGAACGGGCAAGGACAGAACTCCAATATAACTTCATTAATACCGAAGGGACCTTTCCCGATGACCTTCTGTGATATTGCTTTGAGTGGCAGGCTGACGACGGGACGGAAATGTCTGTGTGGCATTAAAGTAGTAATTCAGAACTGTGTCAGAAATGTGCCGCGCCGATACAAGTCACGTCATGGAGCGAGGGGGTGGCCGGGTTAGAGAAGCAGCGTCCTGCTCAGACAGCCCCTGGTTTTGAAATCCTGGAATTAGATGGTGGAAGTCAATAAGTTACGCTCTTCCCTCGCTATTATACTATTGCCAAAGTGCTGCAGAGCAATTTTATTTTATGTTATTTTTTTATTTATTTTGTTCAGCTTGCCTGGCTAAATACAAAAAAATAAAAAAAGTTTAGCATAAACCGTGCCTTTAAGGTCGAAGAACTGAAGCATCAGTAGGACCAGAGGAGCACCACGAACAGTATTGCAGAAATGATCCCACTTGATTGAAGAGGATTTCCACTTTCAAACTGATCGACTGAGCTAACTGCGTGCTGCCTGACAATATGGGACCGTGATCCGTGGATTTAATGTTTCATTAAGCCGTAAATGGTGTTTTTATGTTTGCGAATATTGGAGCAAAATGGAGGCCTACACTTCTCAGTTAGGCCAGGCAATAAAAGTTGTAAAGGCTTTAGTATCCGTCCGTGAAGATACAGTTTCAAATACAGTCAAAGGCTTGGATGATCAGCACGAAACGGCGGCCACATAGAGGTCAAACAGAGAGATGAAGAGAATGACAAATGACCCACACAGCAGAAACATTGATATTGTCCATTTCAAACTCCTTCTACAGCGTCTGTTTCATTCCCAAACATCCCAACATTTGAAGAAAAGTAAAAGGTAAAAACACTTACTAACAGGGTCCTCTCTGTTTAACTGATTAACTTCTATTATTTTACTTTGTAACTTTATATCTCCAAAATATGTAGCAAGCCCTCAAAATGAACTCTTCATCGACTTACCTCAAAATCCGCCTCAAACAGGAAATCACTGGCACCTTGAACAACATCATCATCCACAGGAAAGCAAATGAACTAGCGATGGGCATGCAGCATGCAGTGGGGGAGGAAGACCATGCAAAACAATCAGCAACTCAATAAAAGAAGGACGGGGTTTAGTGCTATGATCAAGATGTATTTCTCCCAGGGAGTAATAAGTAAAGTAATATTAATACTTTTGAAATGAGTAATGAGTAGCACGTTTTGAGGAGGAAGCTGTTCTGTACCTAGGGCCGTCCTGGCGGGTGTGGCGTCGCTCTTGATCCAGAAGGAGACCCAGGACAGGACCACGGTCAGGATGCAGGGGATGTAGGTCTGGATGGTGAAGTAGCCCATCCTTCTGCTGAGGTCAAAGTACACCGTCATCAGCACATAGTCACCTGCAGGGAGAGAGAAAGAGCGATACAAACCCAAAGCTATGGAAAAGTCCCTGCAGCTAATACAGTATCATCTGCCACCAAACACAAGAGCCCACTATTATTCACTAAATTTCCAGGGGCAAGTGGAGCAACTGATGACTATTATTATTTGGTCAATATGATCGATTATTTGACATAGGTCACCAAACTAGCAGCGTAGAGGAAACATTGGTGCTGCATCCTCCTCAAATGTGATTTTTTTTCTGTAGATATTTCAGCTTCCAAATAGATTTCCAGCAATTTTGGCTTCATCTTTGCGCTTCCACGATCAAGTTTGGACTCGCTTTGGCAATCTAGTCCAAACTTGCCATACCTAACTGACACCCATGGATAGAGAAGAGAGAGAGAGAAAGAGAAAAGATGAACTGTGAAGATAAAGACTGGAGGGTGGAGAGTATGTCGGTCTGGATGGTGAAGAAGCCCATCCCCCTGGTAAGGTCGAAAGGATTCGTCATGAAACACGTGAGCTGCGTTTTCAACTGTCAAGCTCATTTAATAGATAAATCGCTTTCCATCACCATTCATTGCATTCATTTTTTAGCGGCCAAATGTTATGCCTCCAGCAGGCGTAAAAACTTGATTTATGGAAATGTGCCGTTTCCATCCAGCCTTTCTCTCTTGATACCTCATAATTTGCGTAAAAACGATGGAAATGCAGCTCTAGTCATGTGCAGAGAGAGGGAGCAGAAAAAAAAGAGGAAAGAAAGGATATGTGAGAGAGAGAGAGATGTATGGCTGCATTCAAACCAAGCAGGCTGGAGCGTTTACTCCTTCAGCTCAGTTTGTTTGGCCAAATCACGTGGCACCAAATAACCGCACTGAGACACTGTAATCAACGTAATCCAAACCAATGACAGGAAACGACCCCAAAACCTAAGGGATTATGGGTATGGGTAGGAGACAGAGTTCTTAACTGGTATGAACTGGTATGACAAGAGAAACGGCAGCAAAGAGTTACAGGGACTGGAATCAGATTGGTTTGACTGCCCCGGCACCAAAACCTTTAACCCTGCAGGACGACAGGTTACCAAAACTCTTGCCAATCAACCAGCTACTTGTGAGCCCATGTGACTTTTGTTTACAAGCCCTGGTTCGCTTGAATTAGGCGGTGTGAAGCTAATCAAGCCAAATACAAAAATACAATTAAGCAAACCTTTCCGTTGTGGTTCGAACCAAAGAAAACAAACTGTAGGAGAGATGACACCTTTCGTGAAACCTTTCGTTTAAATATTACTGAAGAGCACCTTTTTGACGAACTGCTGTCATTCAGGCTTTCGTATGAAAGAGACGGAGGCCAAGTCAACACCTTGAACTCTTGTCACGTTCCTCAAACCATTCCTGAACAATTTCTGTAGTGTGGCAGGGCGCATTATCCTGCTGAAAGAGGCCACTGCCATCAGGGAATACCGTTGCCATGAAGGGGTGTACTTGGTCTGCAACAATGTTTAGGTAGGTAGGTGGTACGTGAATGCTAGGAACCAAGGTTTCCCAGCAGAACATTGCCCAGAGCATCACACTGCCTCCGCCGGCTTGCCTTCTTCCCATAGTGCATCCTGGTGCCATCTCTTCCCCAGGTAAACGACCACACGCACCCGGTCATCCACATGATGTAAAAGAAAACGTGATTCATCAGACCAGACCACCTTCTTCCATTGCTCCATGGTCCAGTTCTGACGCTCACGTGCTCATTGTAGGCGCTTTCGGCGGTAGACAGGGGTCAGCATGGTCACTCTGACTGGTCTGCGGCTACGCAGCCCCATACGCATCAAGCTGCGATGCACTGTGTGTTCTGACACCTTTCTATCATAACCAGCATTAACTTTTTCAGCAATTTGTGCTACAGTAGCTCTTCTGTGGGATCGGAGTGTTCTGTGGGATCGGAGTGTGTGTGGGGAGTGAAGGCTAGCCTTCACTCCCCACACACATCAATGAGCCTTGGGTGCCCATGACCCTGTCGCCGGTTCACCGGTTGTCCTTCCTTGGACCACTTTTGGTAGGTACTAACCACTGCATACCGGGAACACCCCACAAGACCTGTTGTTTTGGAGATGCTCTGACCCAGTCGTCTAGCCATCACAATTTGGCCCTTGTCAAAGTCGCTCAGATCCTTACGCTTGCCCATTTTTCCTGCTTCCAACACATCAACTTCAAGAACTGACTGTTCACTTGCTTCCCAATATATCCCACCCCTTGACAGGTGCCATTGTAACGAGATAATCAATGTTATTCACTTCACCTGTCAGTGGTTTTAATGTTGTGGCTGATTGGTGTATAGTAATGGTGGCAACTGTGTATTAACTGTGCTTTCTAATAGGACAGAGATACAACATACTCTCCAGACTGTTTTGCCCATACAACCTTGTTTCTATTTGGGAACTCCTGGGAAAATCCAGTCATTACTGACCTCAAGAGAAAGCTGGAATGTTTTTGCTGTGGCTATGCGACAGATTTCTCTTCACATCATGTTATTGCTTTTATTTATTATTATTTTGTTTTTAATATAGTTGATATTATTTAAACTAAGTCACCTCTGTGTGTCAAATGAGTTTTGGACCGTTTGACAAGAACATTAATTTGGGGGATGCTTAAACTGACAAATTTCATTAGCTCCCTCACGTCCTACCAGTTGATAAGCCTGTGTGGTTACAGCAATTAACAGACTGTTGCTTTGCTCCATGTTAGCCGGCCTTGAATTTCGAACACAGTCTCACAAAACTTTGTGAAATGAGCACAAACACAGAGATGCAGATTACAGACTTTTTAAATGTCAAACTACTTCCTGTTTCTAGTCTTGTCTCCTCCTCCTAATCCTTTCGTGGTGGGGAAATGCATTTCTCTCAACTATTTGTGCACAGATCATATTATTTGAGACCAGATTGTAATATTTTTCAGGTGCTCTTTGGTCAAACTGGAGAATAAAACTGTGTGCAGGGAGCACAGTGGAAGGGTTGAGCATGTACAAAGGTGGATCCCCCGTACACAGAGAGGAACATCAGATGGAATACCAGAGGAAGGTTGTGTCATCCATGATGCAATCACACAAGGCATCAGATTGTCAGCAATTTCGCGACAGGATCGCAAGAAAAAGGCAGAAGCATTTCAACAATTCCACTGTGGACTTGTAAATAATAAAAAAAACATCGGCATTTCTACGACGTAACGGCAGGAAAAAGGCATAATAGAAGGAAGTTGCGATTTGGATTTGGAACAAAGCGCCGGAGCGTTTGGGATTCCAACGTCGGGGCCTTTGAAGAGGACGCCGCTGAATTGATAACGACGGAGGATTCGCGGCATGAGTCCCCACTGGCGCCGTGGCATGGGATCTGTCCACTCTGTCCTCATTAAAATGGCCCAATACCTCGTGTTTTTATGAGGGATGAAGGATGGAGAGGGACAGAGAGAGTGAGAGAGGGGAAAAGAGAGAAAGAGAAACACAGCACTTTGGAGTTTGTCAAGATATAAATTAATGATAGGTATTTTTAGCTGGGGATCTAATCATCATTCGTGCGGGGATGGAGCTCCGGCAAAGTGACACAGAGAAGAAGAAAAACAGAAAGAAGGGGAAATAAATGAGAAAATGTCTAATTTTCTTGAACAGCATGAGGTAGATGTGTAGGTTTGCTGTTGTTTTTATGCATCTCAGCAGAAAATTAGTTTGGCTGCGTTCTGAGGAGGACAGCGGGAGTCTAGGCGAACTCGTTTATAAGGTCATCATTGTGTCCCGAAATGAGGGCGCTAATCAGTCACCTTGTTTTGTGATCAGGAACACACACACAAAAAAAAAAGCAGGGAAATGGTAATCGGCCATCAGAAACAAACAGGAGGCTGCGCGTCAAAACAGAAATCCTGATAAAGCTTTAAAAATTCACATCCCTTGATCAGTACGCCCACTGGGTGATATGTTCCCAAATGAAGAAGAGGGAGATTTGCTCACGTAAGTTGCTGTTTTCCCTCATATTTTTGTTCCTAACGAAAGGGGGGACATTTGATATTATTTGACCATGTCATATTCAAGCATATGGACCGTTCCGCTAAAAAAAAAAAAAAGACCAAACTTTACCTTCCCTTAAAAAGAACGCAAACCAAAAAAAAGGCCAGGATAACACGATGAAGCTGTGACGCTTATTTGTGGTCAATGGCGGTCCGTAATAATTTGATGCCGTTCCCCATCATCCCTCTCCTAATCACGCCGAGTACTTCCAGTTCCTCCAATATTCATGAACAGAGGTTTCCGCTCTTCGAAAGCTGAATCAGGTCGCATTGTGCAGATCCGCGCCTCTCCAAAGACAAAAGACTGTATGGCACAAACCAGGGGGGATATGGGCATCCCATAAACAAGGCTAACAGGGGTTAATAATCGCTGTGTCACTCTCTCATTCTCGGCTCTCTCCTTATCAGGCCGCTAAAAAAAGCTGCATTCATTTTCAAGGGAGACGTGAAAAGCATTAAAAATTTATTAAGAACTTGTCCGCCGTGTGCCACTGGCGGGCGTAATTGCTGCCGGGCACCTGTTTGCACGCTGCATCCAAACAACAAACCAAAATGATTTCATCAGAGAATACATGGGCCTAACAACGGCATCCGAGGCACGGGACGAGAGAAAGAAAAAAAAAAGAAAAGGGGCTGAATAATTAAACTTCCCTTTTTAATCTTTAATCTTGGTGATTAATGTCAGTGGAAAAAAACCTATTTGCCCTTACACCCGAGGGGAATACTTATGAGCTTAGAGCTTGTCGTTATATGATTACATTCATGGGCATGGCGCTGGAGTTAACCTGCACACAGTCTGGGGCAGCAGGGTAGTCTGGCGGTTAGAGAGGCCGTCTTTTATTTGCAAGTAAGCATCCGCCCTGCTGAAGTGTCTTTGAGCAAGACGATGAATCCCTACCAGGAGGTCCCGGGGGGGGCTGTTCTGTAGCGGACCCTGACCTCTGACCTCCCTGGAGGAGAGTAAAGTGAAGAGTTTTGGTTTCTTGTTAGTTACAAAGTTACAAAGTGTTTTTTCCTGCCTCAAGTGCTTTTTTTTTTTTTTTTACTTGGTTTTAAAGAAATCTAGGAGGAGGAATCCAAACCCCACCTGGAAACTGGAGAAACTGGGGGAGCATTCACCAGCGTGCTATGCCCTCTTTCTGTTCAACTCCCATACCCCATGTCCAGGGAATACAACGTGAACTGAGCTCCGATTGTCGTTTCATTGAGTCTTTAAAGTCGTCGCTCTTCCCTGCCTGTTGAGGTTGCTTGCTTACCTGCGGTCGTCGTCAGGGTGTCTGTGGTGTTTCTGAGCCCCATGAAGTCGAACTGGTAAAGTCTCCAGTACTTCTGGTCCGAAGTCTCCACCGAGTTTCGCCTCCACTTGTACACAATCTCGTCTCGCGGGTAGCCATCTGGAAACCAGAGAGAGAATGCAAGAGGGGAGAGGAAGAGAGATGGAGTATAAGATATTAAAAGGTGAGAGAGTGTGGGATAGATATTTATGCAGTTAATATTTTAAACATGATTGATATTTATACAAATGTGTACAATAAGTATTCATCAGTAATTCAGTAGCTGGTGGGCTGCAGATCCACTGAGCAACTTTTAGCAATTTTTTCACATGGAATATAGTACACTGCAAAAAATACTCTGCATTTAGTCTGGTATTGAGGCTTAAAATTTTATTTTTTCTTAAAACAAGGGAGAAAATCTGCCACTGGGGTGAGATAACTTCCCTTGTTTCCAATACAAATCAACCTGTTCCAAAAATCTTCTTTATTCTGCCTTATTTCAAGATGTTGTCACTCAATTCTTGAAACAGATGAGACAGCGTTGGAAGTGGGATTATCTCACTGCACTGGCAGATTTTTTCCCCCCTTGACTCATTTTCTGCAGTGTAATACTATTTCTGCAGCTCCCGTATAATCCCATGACAAGCCTATTGTCACCCTTTAGCATTAATATTTTGAAGTGTTAAAGCACTTTTTTCATGAAGGGGCCATGCAGACCTTGCCCTTACAACAGGGGCCGCTGTCGGAGTTTATCATCCTGCATGTGCTCAGCATTAAAACTGCAGGATTTCCTCGATGGGCGGAGCAACAGTGAAACTTCTGCACGCAACGCATGTAAAAAGTCGAACTTCCATGAAGGCTTTATCTGCAACATTATACATTTAAAATGATATTTGTATTTAACAATATAGCTGGGCTCACTTGACAAGTTGAAGCAATCACCATAGAAAACTGAATGACAGTAATAATGAGCAAGTGGATGGCTGGCCCTGTTTGGCCCCGTAGTGGAGACCAGGCTATTTATGTCAATGTCTCATTTAGAGAATAGAAATCTATAACCAAGGCGCGCAATCACCAAGTCCATAATACAAGAGGGGCATTTTTTTTAAACAATGTCAAAAATGATTGCAATCATTATATTTCTTTCCTTTTTGTTTTCAATAGTTTATAATGCAGGCAATATTACCATAGTATTACCACTGTATCTCCAAATGTTGGTCGTATTTTATGCCTTTGAAAGCCCCCCGAAGCAACATGTTCTCACACGCGGTCATAAATTACAGTCTTCTGTGGCCTTGGCTCTAATATTCTCCCTGTCCTCCGAGCAAAGAAGACATAGGATGTCTGCTCTCTCCATATTTCTGTAAACAAAGTCCAGCTATGTCTACAGTGGCAGGATTTCAGCCAATGATGTATTGATACGATATAATAATAAACTTTATTTGTATATGTATATGCACAAAAGGACGGAGTTCACCACATCAGGAGAATTCAGATCGTGTAAGCTAAGCTGCCAGTCACCTAAAAGTACACTGAATTTACTTTTAGATACTTTTCAGTGAATTCCCAAACTTTCTGGTACTCAATTTATTGTCCTTTGTGGTAAACCTACCGACAGTATGTGTGTGCATGAGTGTTGCGCGTTCTATCTAAAGTCACTGTTCTCCTCCTTCTCTAAGACGTAGTGTTCAGTAAAGAGAGGAAGTGGCATTATCAAAAAGTGAGGGGAAAGAAAACTGTTTACTGGAAGAAATATTTCACTTCCCTAGAAGGTCAGTAACAGTCAATCTCCAACTTTAGTTGCCCTGGGAACAAACTTAAACCACAAGCATTTGGGTTTTCCCCCCAGACGTCTATAGTGATACGTGTAACATACATGACCATACATGACCTAAAAGTAACATTTTTAGATAAGGTTTTCAAAATAAAAGTACAGGTACAGTAGAGTAGGGCTTTCAGGTGATCAAGTGATCATTTCGCCACAGATTGATTTTGTGTTTAGATAATGTCAGCTTGTTAGCTAGCTAACCATAGGTCAGGAAATCATCACTGTCTTGTTGTTAACATATCTGATTAGCACAGTAGCTAATGTAACTAGTAGAAGCTAGCGTTAGCAGTGGCTGGTAGTCACATGTTAACATCAGTTGCTTTGGTAAATTAGCCTGCTGGCTAGTTAGCTAGCTAACAGTTTGTTCAGGTTAACCGAGCTGACTCTTCTCAAGTTTGTCACATTGACCCAATTTTGGAAACATTACTGAATAGACATACACCTGAGCCACAGCTAAGTTATCTTATTCAGATACTATATCTCTTTTTCTAGCCCGGCTGTTATAGCTTTGATTTGCTGATAGCCAATTCTCTAATGCAGTAGTTCCCAACCCAGCCCTTAAGTACCCTCTTGCCCTGCAGGTTTTAGCTCCAGCTCTACTCAGACACACCTGAACCAATTAGAAGCTTCATGTTTTCATGATACCTTAATTGGTTCAGGTGTGCCAGAGTAGAGCTGGAGCTAAAACCTGCAGGACAAGGGGGCACTTGAGGACTGGATTGGGAACCGCTGCTCTAATGGACCTGCATGATTTGAGACGCAACTGCCTCTATAGAGGTATGTGCACTAAAAATGGAAATGTTCTACCAATCTAGCAATAGTACCCGAGAGGATATTCTTTCGGGTGTGATTATGGCTACAAACGGGGATGTGGCTAATTACAAGGCACAGCTGAGTTCTCTCGGCGGCACCCATACCCATAATCACAGTAAAGAATGCCTTCCTGGGTGTTATGGCTTTTAAAACCACGGTTTCCAGTGCATATGTATTGTCTGCCAAGTGGGGTTGATAGAGGTTGATAGGACTGGATATTATATAAGAAAGAATTGTGTGTTAGCGTATTAGGTAAGAGACGGCGGTGAATGTGGCAGACTGGTTCATTATCAGATGTCAACCTGATGCACAACGACTGAGAGCAGACAATAAGTCACCTCTGATCTGCCTCTCCTCTCTACTCCTATGCACCAGGTCTCACAAAACCCATGCCGGGAAGCATCTGCAGGCAGGCGGCATGTTCATGCAAAATGGACTGACAAGACCTGAGTGAAACATTGCTGTTCAGGTAGTCATGTACTCCGAGCATCTCAAAGTATCTGAAAGCTTTTCATGTCATGTTGTGATATCACATTGATGGAGTAAATGATTTCATCAGTGTTGTGTGGATATATGGAAAGCACCTTCACATAATATTTTCTCAACATCAGTCGACTCTGTCCTATTGTAGAATGTTCAATATATCCATCGTTGTGCACATGATCAAAGGGAAACATAGGCTAGATGTCACTATATTATTGATTATTCTTTATGATGATGGCTCTGCTCCCTGATGAGAGGTAAACATAACGAGAGACAACATTGTCATGAAAGAAGGCCTGATCCTTTAAACCTCTAACTTATCGATCAAGAAATCTTTCAATTATCAAGAAATCCTGAAAGAATACACAGATATGAGCTTTAGATAGAATGTAGAGTTCCCACTCTGAGACATGTATCCGGAGGACATTTTTCATTTTGCTAAAATAGAAAGATTGCATTTGTATTCCTAAAACATGAATTATAACATCATTTTTTGCCCAGTGGTCAAATCAAAAAGATACTGAAAAAAAACTTAAACCAACCCTATTTGTGATGCTGTGACCTACTTTTGCTGCATTATTTTTAATGTAATTCTCAGAGCTATGTGGGAGGATGTGTGTGTGCAACACTCAAATGCCTTACAGGTGAAACAGAAAACCATCAGTGTCCTATCAAAAAACACAATCTCCAAATATGTGAGTTTTCAGGGATGTGAAAATAGATTTTCCCACTCACACCCATTAATTCAGTGTTTGATGTATTTTGAGTGGTTAGGGCTAGTTCAAAGGTCATTAAGTCTTTTCTACACGCTGGGGCAACGATTCAACTGCAACAATACTACAACAGTGACTAAAGTTCGTGGACTTGAGTCAACATTTTCAACGATGCTGACCGATGAGAAATCATGCACTCGTTGCCCATCAGCTGCAGCTTGAAAAACAAGAATGGTCCATCCGCAAGGTCATGAACAGAAAGCAGAAGAGGTTATAATTGCCAATCCTTTCACTGAAAGCAGAGGCATAATGGGAGCCCATTTGCTGCCAATAGCTTTCTCAGTACCTAACTTCCAATATCACACTATGAAAAAATTGTACACGCTCTGAAAATGTCCAATTGATTATTTGAAGTCGGTGCTGAGAACATGTTCAATAGCCTAACAAATAATGGCCATCTTCAGCTGCTAACGTTACCAATCAGGTAATTAATTTTACCATTTGAGTTTCATGTCCACCTTCTGAAGGCAACTGCTCTGACAAAATGGTTGACTGATTAAAAATGAATGATTGACAGAGTGATTAACATTTCTGCAGACTGAATCTCAGGACAGGAACTGATGAATCTGAATGAAACTCTTCCAATGCATCCCCTCAGATCTGACATTTTACCAGATCTGAGGGGATTTGGTGAAATGCCACATTTTACATGTTTTACTTTATAGACAATATCTGCAACCCAGCCCTTATTAAGCTTCCTTGGAGATGTGTTTGTATGTACGTTTGTTTTTAAGGGTGCTCGGTACAGTATGAATGCGGGTGTGCTTTTAAGTGTACGGTAAAGTAGGTCTCAGGTGTGTATGCATGAGTGTGCGTGGCCAATATTCACAGCTGGAGAAGACGAGAGGACAGGAGTGTTCATCCATTGGGAAATTATGGAGCTGCAGCTGGCATTCTGCGTTGATGGTCATCCTAGAGAGGAAGAGAACCAGAGAGAGAAAGAGCGATGAAGACAAAGACATTCTTCGACACGTTTGAGGCAACCGCTGGAGTGAATCCGGCATTCCTCGCTCTTGGAAACACATGGTGTGAATGCGCAGTATTCATCATCGCTCATTTCACATACTATACTTTTGTACTACGGTATGCGAGACACGACAAAACAGATGGTGGGGGATCACACTTGACTGCTTCGTTGATGTGTGAAATCCCTCAAAATGACAAACTGTTTAATCATCATCATCTGACATATTTTTCGCAAAGGCGGCATTAACTTCTAGGTCAGGACTCGAAGGAAAAAATAGGATCGCTGGTCATATGTTTTAAGAGGGGAATACAGATCGCAAATCAGCCCTCCTGTAAAGGCACAGGGGGTTGATCCATATCAGGAAAAACAACCCGATAAAGCAAATTTCATTTTGACGGGAACGTTTGAAATTGAGCATGTAACAGAATAGAACAATTCCATTAAAGCTGCAGGAGGCAACTTTGCAACGTTGGCGGCTCCAAATGGCACCCAGCCGGCCGGCCTGTGTCATCTCTTTGTACCAAAAGGGATGAGAGAGGCAAAAGATCTAACGTCGGTGCAGCTTTCTGTGGACGCAGCGCTGCTGTTTAGGAGGAAGTTTGGATTTTGATTTGTCACATCCTGTGGGTCGAAGTGTCTATACCCGATATCAGAATTTCATTTGGGCAAATAGGGCGAATGTACAAGGTCTCAATTAGGGTGGATGGGACACTTTGCTCTTTTGCTTTGCGTTTTAGGCTCATAAGACGGGTGTATTTTTTCATAAATGCCACTTTTAAGCTCACTTCTCTGGGAGAAATACTCAAGAACATGCTCTTTCGCTTGCCTCTTCTAATAAAACAGCTGTCAATCATGCTGGCACAGGACTTGCAGGTTTGAGACTAGGAAAGGGACTCTGAGAGGAGGGTATACTCCTTCTAGCATGCATGACACTGACTGCCAATACACAGGATTTGATATTGCAATCCTTTGTGAGGGCGAGCGTTCAGAAGCCTGATGCAGATGTCAGAAAGAACGATGCACTAACACAACAGAGTCACAATAGAGGACGTCTACGGGACCATCAGCAAGGCAGCACCATTCACTAACCACCTCATCTAAATGCTGCAGGGTTGAGTGTGTGTGATTGCAGGTACTTCACCAGGGTTATCAAGTGGTCTCCTCCCATCACAGATGTTTCATTAAATTAAGACCACGACACCTCCAGAAAGCTCAACGGTGATTTCTGGCGTCCCAGAACCACCCCCCCACCTCCACACCCGCTCTCAACGAGAGCCGCCTACGGTACCCTGTACCTACGCTTAGGCTCATCCCTAGTTCCCAGCATTACTCATTTCTGAACTCGCTATTGATTTCAACAACAATCACTGGCACAACTCTGTTTTATGATCTCAGGAATGGAAACCACCAGTGCTGGCTGGTTAGCCACGACACTCACCTGGGTCAAACGTTATTTGCAAATAATTCTTGGCACTTGTTTGACCCTACTCGGAGCACCAGACGGGTTGAGATTTTCCACTTAAGGCAATACAATGACTGCCATAACATTTAGGAAAGTAAATGAAACCAGCCAATTTATTCTACTTTTATGGGACTAATCCTGCATCCATATCTTTCTCCGTTGTTTTAGCGTAGCGTCATCCTCAATCCCCTGACACTGTGGACCCTGTGCATCTGGTATTATTATTGTAAGTTGCTTTGGATAAAAGTGTCTGCTAAATAACTAATGTAATGGTACTCCAAGCAGATAATAACAAACACTCAGAGCTGTAATGGCTATTTGACCCAGGTCTGTTTTGAAATCCTGTATATCCCGTGGTGAAAATGGACCCTCAAAAAACACTAATGCCAGAGGTTGAGGGTTCCTAAACAAAGACGCCACTCTTTAAAAAGATCCTGTCTGCTGTGATCCCGTCACCAATGCACACAAACCGAATGACCTCTCCTTTCCCGTATGCCACTTGGCTTGAGCTTGACTAAGAAGCTGTCAGCTACAGACAACATGTTGCAAAACAAGTTTCTAGCCCTCATCTCTGGGGAGCTAAGTTCATTATTCACATACGCGTGTGTTTGTGTGTGAGGATTGCATTTTTACACCTTCAAATTACTTTTCCGCAGAGTTAAAAGTAAAGCGACGTACTGTAGCACAGCAAGAGCGAAAATGTTTTTTCCCCACAATAAACCAGGGAGAATTTTGAAAATCGAAGCACAGGGAAAAAACAACATAAGTCACCTTAATAAATTGATTATTTCTTAACAAGGGTAGAGAAGGTTTCTCATGCCTGTTAAACTCTACCTACTGTACAGTATATCTGATCGCCTGAAAGGAAATGTGATCTTTACTTTGGTGATGCAACATGTTTTTGTTTTCCTCCTCCTACATGAGTTTTTACTTGTGTTTCTTTCTTGTATCCAGTGGGCCGCCGAAAGGCATGGATTAGCCTTGTGTGCCCTCTTAAAGGTTGCTGTGAGCACCTGACAGGTTTTTAACCCTCCATCCTCACATTAAACCCTCTCCACTGGAGGTGTCACCACTCAAGCCTCTCTAAATGTCATGATGCACGCTCTTGTTTTGAAGCCATGTCAGTGGGTATTTGCAACAACAGTATTTTTCCCTGATGCCGCTTTCCTTTAAAACCTGTTATGTAATTTCAATTTATTTTGTCCTGTTTACCAAATCCCATCCTTGCTTGAGGCAACGTTGCCCATCTCCACTGCCTCAGAAAGTTACCAGGGTATCATGGCCTTAAATTCCAGATAAAAGACGCCTATGGAGCAGTGTTTTTAGTATAGGCTCCCTTTACATATCCACATTGTGTCTGATTTGGCCGGATGACATTAAAATGTGTTTTCTGTTTAAATCGGATTGCTTTTTCCCTTGTAAAATGACGCAGTGCATCACCCTCTTAATATTTACATCCTTTAGAGAGATAGCAAGTGTTTGGGAACTCACATGGGCATTTTCCTACATTTCCAAACTAGTTTTAGGTATATGCTATAGCTGAAGAGAGTGCATGCTGCTTTTTGACTGCAGACATCTAGTCTCGACTGTTCCCCATCCCCTTCTGCATCCTGACTACACATTTTGATAATGTATTTACCATTGCTGGTTTCGGTGATTGGATCTTGAATGCGTCTTGGGTGCATTTACACCTGGATTTAATATATTTTTGCTTCATCTGCACACAATCTGATCACCCAGGATGCATGTTAATACCAGGCATACCTGGGTCCCTAGACTTTGCTCAATTTGGGTCTTGGGCTGAAAATGTTTAAGAGTCTGTTTTCAGATGTTCTGAAGGTTTTCACCTCAGTGTGTAGAGTATCTTTCCATTGTTCCAGATCCGGAGCAGCTGATTGGGCGTCGTTATCCAGTGAGAGTCGGCGTTCTTGGAATTCCTGAAGATGGTGTCGGGAAGCCAGATCAAGCCCACCATGTTGCTGTTTGAAGAGTAGCGAGACAAAGAGAGAGGGAGGAGAGGACGTAAAGAGACGATTGCTGTTCAATTCTGTCAGATTGCTCTGAAATTTATGAAGCAGCGCCACTTCCCCAACAAGAAGATCACACAATGCCAGTATGACAGTAGGAAAACACAGCACATCGATCATAATTGCACCATTAATTATGGGCTTCTTTGAAAGACAGAATTGAAGTCTGAAATGACATAGTGGCGATATGAAAATGTTGAAACTAAATTATTGCGAGGATGAAAGTAAAACTCTTAAAAGCACAAAGTTAAAAAGCTGTAATTATCTATTATAATGATAAATGAACATCAGGTGATGTTCGTGATGAAACACAATCATTATAATTCTATTCCTGCCTTGATGTAATCGGTGATACCACAAGGCCCTCGGCAAATCTGATACCTGTTGAGGGTCAGGATCCGCATGCTGCTGCTGTTATAGCGCAGACGGGTGTCCACCCAGGTCTGTGCAAAGATGATGTCGATCTGGTACTCCTGTTAGAGAAGGGAAGGGAAAAGTGTCAGGGGTCTGATCTGCCACAAAGTCCTGTTCAAACTAGTAGAGAGACCAATGCGGAAACAGAAAGCTAGATGGATGTAGTGGATGAAGTGTGTGCGCTAAACAATCCTGATCGTGTTTTCCTGGAGGAGCGAAGAAAATGTGTTTGTCTGTCCACATCAAAGAAAAGCGCAAAGCAGCGCAGGAAACACCCGTACACACGATGCTTTTGATGTGGAAATTAAATAACAGTCTCAGAAATAGTTCACCTCAGCTATGACCCCCCCGCTCCTAATTGTGAAAAGTTTTAGCATGAGAATATTGCCTTATAACAGAATGAGTCCATTCAGTTTATTTGGCAGGTATTTGGCAGGTAAAATAAATGTCCTGATGGCATCTGTGTGTCTAGTTTGGGACAGCGTACACTTCTCACCGGACACGCCATTATGTTAACTGGGAAAGATGATTTGAAAAGCCTGTTATTTTCCTTTTATGTCAAAGTTGAAGATATACCAAGGGGGAATCCTGACAGTGAGTTGAATTTGCCATCAGTCCAGTTTGAATGTGATAAGGTCAGAGAATAGGCACTCCTTGGAATGTCTCTCAGCCAATCACAAAACATGGGCGGGACTAACTGCTTAATATTTAATGCAGGACATTTGTCTTGGCGTTCCGGACTCTATTACGTGAGTCTGAGTATATATGTGCATAAAATCACATCACAAATCGGACACACGTGCACACACACACACACAGTTTCTGACTTTGTGACCTTTTCCAGACAGATGGGACCTGACCTTCTTGATACATCTGTAACCAGAGTCCCCATTGTCACGGTCAGCCTGGGTGACCTTTGGGGGATAATGATAGGGAGACAGACGCTCAAGGAAACTGGGCCATTATTCACCACGCAGACAGCAACAGGGAATCGCAATGTGTTGCATATTACGCCAAGCGGAAATGAACTCCCATCACAATCCCCTTATGGGGATTTTCTGTTTCCACGGTGTCCTTTTGGAGACTACACCTACAAGACAAGGCACTGAAGCAGGTCCATTATTCATGGACGTTAAATGCAAAACAATGAACCGCAGTGTTCCCAGATATCCGACTGAAATTAACCACAGAGGCTTGCATAAATCCCCTGGGGATCAAACTCAAAGTCAGAAACTGAAGGCACTTAGTGAGTCCATTACTCATGGCTATTGACATAAAACAATGAAGCGAAGAGCTGTAGGTGAGATTATCTAGTTGGATTTGTATGTTCCCTATTGGTAAAGCCAACACAAAGTCAGCCACTGGAAGTAGCAAGTTCATTATTTAGGGTGTAAATATTTTATTTTAGGGCTTAAAATATTCAAGGCGTGATAATCTTTTTCCCTCCCATCCCTGACTAAGTTTTACATTGTAGACATCAGGTATAGGAAGCGGTAGGAAAGCAGCACACTGTCAACAATGAATCATGGGAGATTTCTTATGGGAGATATAAATCCATTTTACTGGAAAGGGCAAAAAGTGAAGGTGCAGTGCAGAAAATATTTCTGTGCTTCTTACTGTCTGTGGTTCTTACTACTTACTATATATGTAGCTGGACCAATTGAGACCATTGCACCTCAAAAGACTCAGCTTGGAGGTCAAATAACGTGGTGAGTTTCTGCATATTGTGGACATTAGCAAGGAAACGTCCCATTAGTACCACGGTGGGTAAAATCAATACCATTTCCCTGGTATTTGCTCGCGTTGGGAAAGCAAACCCAAGTCAGGATCTGATTATATGAGTCCATTATTAAAGGCAAAAGTTTGTTGACAGCCAAGCAAGTCTGGCTGAAATTAGTTTGACTTGAACAGCGTCAGAACAAATAGCTTTCTTCTTATCCAGCCTCATCATTTTTGCATGAGGGGATGGCTTCTTACCAATTAAAGTCTTCGCTCAATCACATTTTCCGCAGAGAGGGGAGATAAACCATTTTTATAACTGTTTTGGGGGAACTTGATGCTGATCTTGATGCAGATATGTTGTTCTTGGCCCGGAAAGTTTCAAACTATGAACATCTTAAAATCAGTCACCTGTCATTCCCGCCGACTCCTCATTCCATATCCTGTAGTCGGGATACGTAAGGGTTTCACTGAAATCTAATGCACTTGAGCTTAAAAATTATTATGGACAATAGAAAAGAAAATGAAATGGCTGAGAAAGTTGGGAAACTCTGTCCATGAGAAAATGAAGCAGAAACATTTCCGTTCCCCTCCGTTCTGTCATTGAAGTGTGTGTGTGTTTGCGCTAACCTCTTTTCCACTTGTTTTCTTAGTGAACTCCCCCCCCCCCA
>OOFE01032873.1:1385-14879 GCA_900323365.1 Monocentris japonica | reverse complement strand
GGGGGGGGGGGTGACACCATACCTACCAATGGAGAGAATAATGAGTTTACATTGAAATGTTTTTGTGATTTAGTACTTCAGTCTTTGCTCTGATTAAATGCTTCTGCCTGATTAAATGCCCTGAATAACTGCTTATATGTCATTGACCTCACCTCGTAGAAGCTGACCTTGCACTGTTTTTTTTTTTAACATTTTGGTAAAAGCTTTTCTTGCCAAAACACATTGTTTCATGGTGTGTGCCCCAATAAATAAGTGAAATGTGAGTTTTGTATCCAGTCATTTTTCCATTAGTCATATTGGATTTGCTGTTAGCTCAGCACTCTGCATACAAGAATTTCATTGTTGAAGCCCACGTCTCTGCCTCGCACAGATCATACAACTTAAAGGAAATGTCCAATTCAAGTACAACGAAAGCAAATCAAACCTGAAGATAGGTGGTTTTGAAACAACGGCAGCAAATGGGTCATTCACTTGTAGTTAACCTTACAAATAATGATTACTTCCACAATATCTGAATGAACTCCATAGGACAGTGAATTTACCTTGAGAATAGAGCACCCTCTCGTGGATAGATAGTTTATAACCAATGAAATGGGGAAAAGTTTATTTCAAACATTTTTTATCAAACCATAAGCAATTTTTCTTCACATACTGTCATTTTTATTATTCAATGTTAAAAATGTATAAAAAAGGGAAATATTACATCTTCAGGCGATTTATACAAGTTTATCCAAATCCTAGGTCAATGTCACCCCCATATTCTGCAACTGCTAATTGTAATGCACCATTCAAGCTACATGTAGACATTGACTGACACATTTAAACACCATTTTGTTATGAAGGCGCCCTTACATCACCACTGAGAATTGGCTTGTCTCGCAGGGAAAATTAACCCTAAAACTAAAATTCATGTTATTCCCTTAACCTCACACAGTTTAGTCAAGATTTGTGCAAGGCTCCCCCAAGCAATAAACAAGAGAACCGAAACTCTTGTGATGATGTGACGTGAGACAAATCGTGGTATAGCTCCATTGATAGAGAATGGCACAGCTCCATTGATAGAGAATGGCACACGGATGGTTTTAAGACATTCAAGTATGCCTTCTAATTTTTGCCCACTATTTCTGAGACCAAATGAATATGATTGCTATTCTAATTTGTCCATCAGCTGGCGTATGTCTTCTTGGCCACGATAAGCTCTCTTTAGTCCTCTTGGAAGATAACGACAGGATGACAAGTTGAGGTAGCTAAGAGCGGTCGACTGGCCAATAACTAACCTGGAAACAGTAGAGAAATCTTCTATTAGGACTGGTAAGCCAATGCCAAAACCTACACACAAGTTACATGTGTGTATCCTTAATTTATGTTAGTTATATTGTAACTTTGAACCATATCAAATTCAATCAAATGAAATGCTTCATAGTGATAGTTACACACTAGTAGATTTAAAAGGGAAAAGTATACGCTGACTACCTGAGAGCAGGTGGTGTGATCTTGGTTCCACTGAGGTTGAGTGAACGCAAGGAATCTGCATTTGTTGCCTGAGCAAGGTAGCTCATTGCTATCTGCAAGTCCTCCTCACTGAACAGATGATTTGTGATGTCAAGCTCTTGCAAGGTTCCACTCCATTTTTCAGTCAGCATGTGAAGTCCCTTCTTGGGTGATGAAAGTGCGACTTTGCTGTTGAAATATTGTCCCCAGAACAGACACTCAAGCTCTGTCAAAATCACAAACAGAGCAAACGGGGTAGGTATTGAGTAATGGGGATGATAGGATACAATTATAAGTTATAGTTATTTTGATTACAACAACTAGTAATTTACCATAAAGTCAAAATGATTCCTATACATTTATATACATTAAGTATTGGGACACAGAGTAAGCATTTCTTTGCTGTTGATTCATTCTCAGTGTAATATGGATGAAATATTATAAGATAAAGAAAAGGACCAGACTAAGCTTTTGATTAAGGGTCTTCATTGAGCCGCATGTTAAATCATGTGAAATAGTTGAAATAAAAACAATAGAAAAAAAAAACATTAACTTTAGCTCACTGCCCCAAAAATTACTTGAGTGAAAGGATAAAACTCAGTAGTCAAATGGGCAAATGCTTAAATATAGCCTACCAACACAGGGTAAAGCTGCAAGACCAAACGGTGTGATGCGAGAACAGCCTCGCAGATCCAGCACCCGGAGCTTGGTGGAGCCGAAGAGAATGTCTCTCAAGTCTTTGTCGGTCATGAAGGACACAGATGTTGTGGCCATGCACAGCTCCTCCAGTAACGGGAAGCCTGACGTGGAATCTGGTCCGTTACGCATCACCTTATGCATGGGTATGACGTTCAGCATCCGGAATGTCTGAAGAGAATCAAAATCACAATCACTTCATCTGCCAAGTGCAATAAATGTACAGGATTTGGTATCGGTGATACTGGTGCAAGGATATACTGACTGCTTCACATTACATACTGACACACATGGTACAAGAACAACACGGTCTCACATACAATGCAACACATACTACGGACAGAAGACAATATATAATTACAACATACATACATACATGAGAGCTGCACAATTCATTGTGTATAAATGTATCACAATTTAGCTTCCACAATTAATGATGCTAGAATATTGGTATACCTAAAATACTGAAACATTTCTTTGCAGTTAGAATGCCTGCTGTAGTTAAAAATGTGTCAATATGTTTATATTACACACACACACACACACACACACACACACACACACACACACGCACATAAGTCTGTGCTCGAAGTCTGATGAAGTGTGAAGAGAACCACAGTACACAACTGTATGTACACAAATGTAGATGTGGGTGGTGAATTCTTTTTTTTACCTTTAGTTTAGGACATCCGCTCTGTAGACCCTGGATGCAGATGGGAAGTTGGCAATACCCACTGTCGAGCTTTGTGTTGATCTCTAACAATTCCAAATCAGGGCAGCATCCTCTCTGGAAAAACAAAATATGGTGTGTGCACCAAGTTAATTTGCTCTCACTGGTTTTGACTGTGCAATGCATTGATGAAAAAAAAACAACATATGTGGTGAAATGGGGCTTACGGAGATAGCAGCTAGAAGTCTGTCGTTCTTGGGTCCATGAGTGAACAGAATTCGTCTGATTTGGCTGCCATGGGTTTCCAAGAAGGCCACAAGACCTTCAACCTGAAACTGCAGCGAAAATACACTTTAACATAAACTATGACACATGTAAGCAAATCAAGGTGGGAAATGAACACCTGCTAGTAAATGCTGGCTGTGAGTGGTATAGAGAGTGGCCATAGTGTGTGTGTTTCCTGCTGTAGTACTGCAAGTGTATTACTGATTCTAGATTAGATTAGATTCAACTTTATTGTCATTGCACAGAGTACAAGTACTGAGACAACGAAATGCAGTTTGGCATCTAACCTGAAGTGCAAACAGCAGTAAAGTGCAGAGTGTGCATCTGTACAGTGGATAAATATGAAATGAACAGTAAGGGCTCAATATGAACATGCTGTATGTACAGGATGAACTACAATGACAGTATAAACAGTATGAACAGGCTACAAAATATATGTAATATGTGTATAAAATATATGGTGCTACGGAATAAGTAGTGCAAAAAAAAAAAAAAATATATATATAGGCATATAGTGCAGATACTAAAGTGTGGCAGTGGTAGGTAGATTGATCAGTCATTGAAGGGAGGTGAGGGAGAACTGGTAGGGGGGTGGGCTACAACAATGTCTAGTGAAATCTGTCTTCGGTTTACCTCTGAATACTGCACATTTATGCTCTCCAGAGACCGGCTGTTTACAACAAGGCTCTGGAAGGTCTTCTCTGTCACGGCTGTGCAGTATGAGAGCGTGAGGGAGCGTAGATGAGGGCAGGACTGGGACACAACCTATTTGATTAACCATTTAACACATGGGATAACATATTTCACAACTGACAAAAATGCAAACCTTGACTATGAAATAAATAGAAAAAAAAAACACAGACAATACAGTATAGGGTGTACATAAATATAGGCTACGATAATAATGCCAAAAAAGAAAGACGTCCAGTGTTTATGACTTACTTCAACAGCATAGTCAACGTTCTTTTTCCAGTGGCAGAGAGAGAAGTCTCTTAGTTGGGAGAATCTAGAAAACAGTAAGTATATAGTTCAGTCATCTACAGCTGCACTATCGTGAGCTATCATTTTAAAGGTAATTTCAAATATGTTATATAATGCACAACAAGACCCTAGTCCATATATGTGCCAAAGTCTTCATAAACCAAAACTAATGACACAAACCTGTTCTGCGCCAGCCAGTGAAGCGTGTCCTTTATCTTCATCTCTGTTTTAGGCAACTGGGTCTTCCCTGGCTCAATCCAGCAGTAACCCACTGACACTCTGCGCCACAGGGCAGGACTGGAGGCAGCAGCGTTCCATAGATGACAAACTCTCGCCATCCTACATCAGGAAACAGAGCAGGAAAAAAAATGACAATGATGCTCATCATGGAACTTCTAACCCCAAGCTTGTAACAACCACTGTATCTCAGGGATTCAAAGGAAATACTGTAAATTTAGCCACAACCTAAACCTAGATGCATCAAAACAAATGTGTACATGTATTACCTGCATAAAAATGGTAGTGCGCCGTCTTGGATGACCACCATCTGAAATATATTGACCAGCACCTCCTCAGGAAGACTTTGACCCCATCTGTGGTCCGTGCCTACCTCTGGGTGATGCCGAGTGGCCTCCACTACTTTTTTGATCAGTGGATTATTTGGCAGTTTCGGCTTGGCACGGACTGTCTTTTTCTCCTTAATCTGAATGGCTTTAGCTTTTCCTTTAGTATGCTTCTTTTTTCTGCTTCCTTTCTTCTTTGGATGCCAAGCCAAGTTATCATACTGATTAGTATTGGATATTACCAGAAGCATATCTTCCCCCTCTTGGACAGTGTAGCCAAGCCTGGAAGGCCGGTTGACTTTGGCCTTCTTACGCTTCTTTGCCTTTGCACCTGTGGGCACATTGGACTTCCTCTTCAAAGACGCTTTCTTTGCACTTGGCCCAGTTGTTCCTTTACTTGATGTGCCTGACATGCTCGGTGTAGTGCCTGCACTTCCTTCACTCTGGCCTTGAACTCCAGCTTCAGAATCCATCCTGTGAGCTATATAGACTTTACCTTCTGCTTATTTCCAAGAGACACGAGCACAGCACTGACATATCCACATCTGAAAAAGGAATAAGAGTATGTCTGTGTGCTATTTGAATCTCTTCAGTGTAACTGGAAAAAGTCAGAGAAAGGTAGCTCGCTGATCATCTGTGAGCAGAGATTCTAGCTTCTCCAAATAGCACTGCACGACTTCAAATATTGATTTCTGATCACAGGAAATGCAGAATTAATAAGCCAAGCCAGATCAATGTCGTCATGGTAGAGCTGTTGCTACTGTCATTGACATTTCCTTTTCGTATAGATTTGTCAAAGCATTAATAGTTAGTTGCTAAACGAATCCCATTCATGTCTAGGGTTACAGTTGTTAATACAACAGCTAACGTTAGCTAACAGTATTCACCCAACCATACAGTAACGTTAGAAACGAGTAACTGAAACACTGTTGCCTTGCCGACAAGACCTACCTGAATCATTTTCAGGAATAAAGTCTGCTGGCGTTCCGAACTCCACTTTTTCATTCACATATTTCGGGATTTCATATTGTGCAATGTTAGACCAGTCGCTGTGCTAGTTGAGGTTATCTGCTAACAATAAAGAAAACACATCCCAGCCTCCATGCTAGTAGACCCACAATGCATTTCAAGTTCACTCAAGCTATTGGTGGAGACCTCAACAATGATCCGCCTCCTCTACAAATCATCCAATCATTTGTTAGGCAATTTTTTGGCTCCCGCATTTGTTGTTATGGAGGAGGTGAAAAAGAGGTTCACGTTGTCGCTGGCGTAAACAAGAAAAAAAAAATCAATCGTGGTAAGAAATTATACTTCTAATGACTATTTTCAATCTTTGTACGTTTCAAATTGTGTTGAAATAATCAAACATGTAGCGCCGCAACGGCTGTCTATTAACGTTTTCCATAAGTTTACCTATGCTCTGTAAAGTTGGTGCTAGTGTCACGGCTAGCATGTAGTGTAGCACTAGCCACCTTTAGCACTCCACTGTAAAAATATTTTAAAGTACGACCTAACGTAACACTACCATCCAGCAAACTAAACAGTTCCATGGCAGAAAGACGCACGGTTGGTTATTAGCTTTGGATTTTCATACATATTGCCTGTTTTCTTGAAGTTGTTGCGCTCTTAGGTGTGAAGGATTGGAGCTTACCTGTCTCTTCTTCTAACAGTTGGCAATGGAGGAGGACCCAGACTTCTTTCTTAATGGGAAACCAGCTGTAATCGAGGAGAATCTGAGTAAGTCTGAAAACACTCTCTAGAATGACCAGTTAACATGCAGTAAAGCTATCATTAAAGTCACAGTGAAATGAAAAATTACTTTTTATCTTTGTTAATTCTCCATATCATAACTCTCATATTTATTTCAAAATCCGATGACTTTTATGTCCTGTAAAATGGTTGCTCTTTAGTCGTTACTTCATCACGTACCAGTAGGCGTACATAAAAATTGCAACCAGTAATTCCATTACAGGTTTCTGAACAATCCCCACCCTACGTCTTTCCCATTATATAAACCCTGCAACTCAAATCAAATGGCTTCTATATGGAGAGATTTATCAACTAGCATTTATTTGAAATCACTCATCAAGATTTTTGTTTTTCAGGAGATGACAACTTCTGGAAGCTTGTTGGAGACTTCCTTGGACCTCAAACAGGGGAAGGATTAGAGCTTGATAAGGCACCATGCCAAAACAGAATTTTGATTCAAGTAGGACTTATGAGAGAGGACAATGATATTTCTTGGAGTGCTGTGGAAAAATGGCTTCAGAAGATTTTCCCAAAACATCAGTCGGCTGACTTCCGCCGTTTGATTGAAATGGGCATTGCAACAACATTGAGTTTGGGAACTGATGCAAGGCAGACCTTCCTGGAATCTGAAGTGAACTTTAATTTTGTTGGCCCAATATGTGATAGCATTGGAGTTGAACGAGTAGATCTTTTGGAGATGAGAGATTTTTCAGAGCAAGCAAAGTCTATTGAAGTCACAAATGGATTGATTCTTGAGTTGAGTAACTTTGTCACCAGGGAAGAAATTGATCCAATCATTTTGGTTACTTGGCTTAGAAATTTCAATCCTGAGTTTTGTAAGGATGGGGATATTCAGAAAGCAAACAAAATCCTCAGATCTAAGATTAAAAAGTTAAAACTGCACAATCTCAATTTTGAAACAAGAAGTCATAGGAGGAACACCGTAATGGGAAATCTTCTTCACAGTCCATTTGAACTGGTGCCGAACGAAGTTGAAGAACATAGAATTGGCACAAAGAAACGCATGAAAAAAAACACTTTGCTAAAGTATGGAAAGGTTAAAAAAGAGGAATTTGACTATTATGAAATTATGCAAGATGAAGAGAAGTCCTTCCTTCACCTTGAATCATATGAAAAGAAGACAATCCTGAAACAGGAAAATGTGTCTTCAAGTGATGGAAGTGATCAAGATATGGATGAATCCAATGGTAGAGAAGAAACTCAAGATGACAAGGGAGAAGCCTTAACCCTGCTTGACATTGCTATGCTCTCAGTCCACAAGCTGACAAGTGTGTATGGTGGGAAAACTGATGCATCCAAGCAAGTTTCCATGGATCTTCTCAAAAATCAATACGCTCTAACATGCAAAGAGCATCCAGCCATGATAGAATTTGACGAAAAAATCACATCACTTACTGCAGACTCGCTGGCTTCTCCTTTGGATTTTTTACACTACAATGCCCATTTCCTTGTTGACATACACGATGCAGTTGAGCAGCAGTTGATGAGCTTTGAAAGAGAGATCACACAGTCAACGGGAGAACAACTGGGCCGCGATAACAATCCAAAATTCAAGAAGTTTGTGAATTTCTCAGAAAGTGCCACTTCACGTTACATCCACATGGCTTGTGATGTGTTAAGCCCTCGCGCCCCTGCTAAGGAAAACTACAGAAAGCACTGGGTAGCTTTCTGCGAGGAAAAGAAAAATCCCTCCAGACTTGCAGTGAATCTACCAAACCAATTCAACAACTACTTTGAAGCTGCAGCGGGCCTTATTCACCATCACAAAGAGATTGCCCTCTTCTTCTCTGACCTACTGTTACTGAACAATGATGACTGCCCCAATATCATTCTGGAGAGCGTTACTGCCGATGCTACTGATGATGTAATTCAGAGCCTCGTGTGTGTTGTAGCCATCATTTACTGCAAAATCCTGGGTCCTTACTGGCAGCTTCTGAAAAGTGGAGCAGAATACGCACTCTTCAGCCAGTACATACTCTGCCTCTACCAAAAGCTCCTTGAGTGGACCAAAGATCCCTCATCACTGTTGGAGCCTGAGCAGGTTGTGAATGTATTTCTGCAGTTCCCATTGCAAGAGAAAACATTTGACAGGGTTTTCCATTATTGCGGTCAGTGGCACACAAATCTGGATCTAATCAGAGCTTGTTTGCAGAAAATGGTGAAGGTGATTGCTGCCGTTACTGATGAAAACCTGAAGGATTTCCTGCCAGCAGGAATATATTCTCAAAGCCCGCCTTCAGAATTATGCTTACAAGTAGCAAGCTGCACATTCGCCGTCTTGATGGGAGAATATCCCTCTGGTCGTTCATACCCTTACAAGAAAAGACCTGACAAGGCCTCCAAACACTCCTCAAACAATTACTCGTCATCAGGTAGCTCTCAGGAAGACTGTTACCTGTTTGATTCATCTGAAGATGCTTCTGAGGAATCTCCTCTTTGGCCAGCTAATGAGAACGTCCCCCTTGGTAAAAATTGTGAGCAGCCTGGTCAGTCCACGAAAGCATACAGTCTCTATAAAGGTAACAATAAAGAGAAGGTGGGGGGAGTTATAAGCCAAAGACATAAGCCAAATCAAACTAGTCCTGTTCAGGAGAATTCTGACAGAAAGTACATAATGGCTACGGTGAAAAAAAATGGAGGACCTTGCAAGACACAGCAAGATGTCGACAAACTGCTGTTGCGTTTTGATGGAAAACCCCGAGCTGCCAAACGGGAAGCACTTCGTTGTGAGATCTTATACCAGAAAATGGTTCTTGACAACAATGACCCAAATTTGGATCATACTGGCTGCACCAACACACAACTGTCTGCTAAACTGAAACTGTCACTCCCTCGGGTTAAACCTGGTTACTCCTTTGTCTTAGCCCCGAAACTGAGTAAACCAAAACATGTTCCTGCAGAGAAGGCGGAGACTCAAACCGGTCAGAGTGGAAGCAACATCGCCTGAGAGCTTTGATTTGAGGAACAAAACTTATCGAGGACTAGATGCATGATCATTGACTTGCAATGCCACTAGACCGACATCATGTCAATAGGAGTTTATGTTCAAGCCAAGAAAACTACACATTTAAAATCTATTTGTGGTTTGGTACATCCCAGATGGATCTGTCATTTATGCTGTACATTTTGTTGCTGTCATTGGTTGAAAAGATTGTTAGGTTTTTGTGGCTTATATATTTTTGATACTGTAAATAATGCTCATTGTTATCATTGCCAAATTGCATGCCACTGTATTGTCACTGCTTTTCTAGATAGTTACCACTTTTTATTGCTTAAACGTAGTTAACTGTGTGAATTCTTTGGTTTATTTTCTACCACAGTATTCATTTTAATTAAAGTACAGTCACCTGCTCTATTGCTGACTTAAGCTTGGCTGCTTGCTGATACACTTCCCTTTGAGGAATAAAAAAAAGTCCTGATAGTAAAGGTCCTAAGTGATAGTTGTAGCTAGAAAAAGACCTGGGACAGCCAGATCACATATTCAACTTAAAAAAAAAAAAAAAATGACATTTTGCAACATGATTCTGACAAGTACTGGACGTGGAAATTGAAACATGGAATGTGATGAGCAAAAAGGCATTGAAACCCTGGTTATAAGAATCTATTCTGACTACAGGTTTCATCCTCTTTCACCTGTATCTCCCCACCTATAGTATAAACAGTTGTCCAATGCTTTACCAAATCATATCTAACAACAGAATAACTGTCACATGGGGCTTCGTGCTCATGTATCTGTTTGAGGGCGCTAGGGAACCAACTGTGACAGTGAACGTTGCTGATGTGTCGCCCGCATCAGTAGGGAGGGAAAACGAATGCATCCATATTCTCAAAATGCTCGCCCCCCTCCTGCTGCTGCAGCGCAAAGTAGCTCTGAAACACTTGGTTTCTAAAACAGTCACTCCTTTAGTCCAGGGACCATTATGTCATTATTTTTCGACCAAATGCACTTGAATAGAGAGTCCTCATTTTGCATCATTTTCTATAGCATTTCCGCCATTTGGTATGTAGTCCATTTGGTATGTAGTCCAAAATCCAAAATGGAATGAATGGCAATGGGATTTTCAATAAATGTCATAAATAAGGGCTGCGTTGAATGGAAACCCACGACACTACATTTTGATGCAGGGGTTAAAATACATCTGCTAGCGTCACGGTTGTGAATTGTGATCCTTTAGTTACCTTTAATATTGATTTTTGCTGTAGAAATGCTAATAAAAAAGGGAAAATGGACTGCAATATTACTGATGCATTGACTTCTTTACCTCTCATCTAAATGTTTTTTGTTGCTAGAGCTTGATTTCCTGATGGTGTACATTTATATTATTATGATTTTCATATTGCGTTGAATAGTATTGTTAGCTAACCACGTCAAACCAGATAGCTAGCTAATTTCAATCTAAGGGACGTGTTTGAGCTGAACGAAAATCCATCTATTTAGCTGCTGATTCCTGGCTGCTCCGATGAACTGATACTGCTCTTGGTTTGGTTGGTGGTGAGTATCTGATGTGAGCACACATACACGAACAGTACAGAGTTTATTTTAACGTTACGTCAGACTTCGGCTCTGACTAGTCCTGGTTAAGAACGATGTTCTCGGAAGTAGGTACTCACGTGGAGCACTTGAACGCACCATAAGGGGCGGGAACTTTGCGTAACGCTCCACTACCCATTTGTTTTACCTCTACCCTCCCTCCGAAGGAACCAGGCGGGCTCATGGAGTTGTAGAGAAACATTGCGGCGTGTGGACGCACATTGTCGGTGTCATACAGAAGCAAGTCAAAGGATTTAGAAACGACGCGATCATCTGTTCACTTGCCCGGAGTTAGCAGGGCGATGGCCGGTACCCTGTGGAGCAGTGATGCGGTCACCCACGGGCTGATGGCTCTCTTCGCCATGGGTTCCTGGGTTTCCGTGAACTGTTTGTGGGTTGAGCTTCCAGTGGTTGTCAATGTCCTACCTGAAGGTCAGTGTTCCAGAATTGCCTCATGTTTACCATCACCAGGCATGTTGTTTATCATAACCAGCGTTTACAGGCCTTTTTTTTAACCTAACATACGTTTGTTTGACGCTTGTATCCAACGTGGCTGTCAGCGCTATGACTGCATACAGTTGAAGGATCAAACCCCAAACCTGCTGGTGTTAGTGCCATGATCCACCCGTTGAGGTGTATATAACAGCTAGTTTTATTTGGTTTAACTATTTCTAGCTAATACATCTTAATGGTACAAATATGTAGAATGTGTTGTAGTATCACATTGACGTAATTTATATAACATTGATGAAAGCTAAAACATATTATAACAGTTTTTTTTACTCTTTCATTGATGCTTGTTTGCCTGATGATGATCATTGAATGCAGTTCATAGTTTTCCCACATTTAATTTAACACTGATCAGGTGCTTTTGCAAGAATCCAACTATAGCCTATTTGAAGTAGGAGTTTGAAGGCCAAATGATGCATCATTGGCATTTATTATGTTTGTGAGAACTCAAACTGACAGTATTTACAATGTATATACACAATACAGTTGATAATCGCCTTTTCATGTTTGCAGGGTGGAACCTGCCTGCCTACCTCTCGGTGCTCATAGCGTTTGGGAACCTGGGCCCAATAGCGGTGACCATTACACACCATTGCGCTCCAGGGAGGTTAAACGAGCGCCTCCTCATCCACTGCATCCAGGTGCTGGCAGTGGTGGCATCTGCTTTTCTGGCGGTCTTCTGGTCTCACACAGTCACAGTGGCCGGAGAAGAAAGATCGCTGCCATTCCTGCTCTTCACTTTTGTGTTGTCTCTGGTTTGCTGCACGTCCAACGTCACCTTCCTGCCTTTCATGTTCCGTTACCCCCCTCAGTATATTCGGACCTTCTTCACCGGGCAGGGCTTAAGCGCCTTGTTCCCTTGTATTGTGGCCTTAGGGCAAGGTGTTGGGAAGGTGCAGTGTAAAACGGTGAACGGCACGGTGCTTCCAGAATATCTAGAGGAGAGCTTCCCTGCCCAGAACTTCTTCTGGTTCTTGTTTGTCATGCTGTCAGTCTCAGCCCTCAGCTTCCTGGCTTTGACACGAAGACAAGTAGCATCACAGCAAGACACACCGCAGGAGTCCACCGACGCAGCAGCAACAAACCAGAACATGGAGGAGACGCACCCGCTACGCAACGGAACGACGCCAGTGTTCGATGACCAGGAACAGCTGGAGGAACAAACGCCTGTCCAGACATTTTGGACGCTGCACAACATCTACCTCCTGGCGCTGCTGGCCATCTCCAACGCCCTCACCAATGGTGTCCTGCCATCTGTACAGAGTTTCTCCTGTCTGCCCTATGGCACCATGACCTTTCACCTCTCCGTGGTCCTTGGCAACATAGCGAACCCCCTGGCCTGCTTTGTGGCTATGTTCGTTCTCCTCAGGTGAGGGCTGATTGAATGACAAAGGATAATAATCACAGAAGTCACTTTTTAATTTAAGTTTAATAACCTTTAAAGAAATACAGACATTTTGGGAAATTGGTTTGTTGGTCAATTTCCCTTTTCCATGTCAGGATAGGAGAACCACCAAATTCATCTCTTGTGTCTCTGGTAGAGTTCTCTGTCCTGTGCACATGCTAGCACCTTAGCATACAGTACATTAAGTACCAGGAGGTAACTAGCATTATCTAACGTAAGAAGAAGACCTTTTAGTAATCCAGAGTTGAGTCGACCAACGGGCCAGTTTCGTAAGAGTTGTATTTGTATTTGATAGCTGTGACTGTTAGGACTCTGAGGAAAAACCTTCAGTCTTGTGATCGTCCCTGCTTTGTCCTCCAGGTCTTCTACTGGTCTTGGGTTCATGTCTTTGGCAGGAGGAGTATTTGCTGCGTATCTCATGGCATTAGCAGCACTCAGCCCCTGTCCGCCTCTCTTGGGAAACCCTGCTGGCATGGCTTTAGTGGTGAGTGACGCTACACCTTTCTCACATCAGAGCGTTAACACGTAGAACCTTTGGTTGAAGGTATTTTTTTCCTGTGTTTTGTGTCTGTCATTGACTTCGACCCCCCCC